>VWYH01009010.1:1204686-1437272 GCA_013399365.1 Pampusana beccarii
AGGAAAAAAAAAAAGGCAAGCTTTTGTAGTTTGAGTTCAGTGAGTAACATTCTTTTATCAGTCATTTTCTACCACCACACCCTGGGTAAAAAAACACAGTGCTTGTGTAAAAGTGTCCAATCTGAATAGCATCCTACTGGATATCGTATAGCTGGATTCTGGATCCTTTGATACCAAACTCTATTTGTTGATCTTGGCCTTGAGACTTATCTTATTCTGGACTGATTTTCCCACCCTGATGAATGAATTTATCTTCCCAAGGAAGTCAAAGCTTTGGGATGGATACTGGCAATTGACCAAAAACTGCAAAACCCTCCCTCCCTCCTCTGTTATGCACCAACCTGGTTCTGATACTGTCAGCAAATTAGAAATGTCAAGTTTTCAGAGAGTTTTAGAAAAAAAAAGAGTTTATTGGAAATCACAGTCACCTTTTAAATGAAAAGATTTCTAAGGCCCAGCTAACAATAATAAAACAAACTGCAGTGATCTATTGTCCTAAAGTCTGAATTAAGCAAACACTAATTCTGTAATAATATATAAAGCACAGAGACTGCTGGTGGGAAAATCCTGAACTGTCTAAAAACAGTGCACACAAACAAGATAGTGCAAAAAATGTCAAAGTTAATGTTTAACTTTTACTTTCTTACATTCTTTGCAAATAAAAACCACCTGGTGCATAGCTCAACTGTTTGCTTCAGTCTTTTATTACATGACTGAAATAACAGCCCCAATCACACCGCTACTGTACCGAACAAAAATATACTGAAAGACGAATTGCCTACTAAAGAAACAGCACAATATTTTCATAGATTGGACACAGGTCGAGTGAGCAGGAGGTTTCACTTCTGATCTACATTTTTTCCTGCAGTCTTTTTGCATGACCTTAAGCAAATCACGTAGGTCCCCGATCCAGCAAATCGTTTATGCAGTTGCTTCACAGAGAGCAGTGACAGCAAAGTCCACAGCAGCTGAGCTTGAGGAAACACCAGCATCTCGCTCTTGGTGAGCACAGCGAGGACCAAGTCATTAACTGGAATGTTAGTTAGCCAGCCCTTCTGAGCCCCAAGGCCATCACCGTAGAGATGGATGTTTGACGTGTTATTATCCAGCAGCTCTCTGTCATATCTCGGATAAGTTATTGGAATCAATCATTTGGGTGTTTGAGAAAAACAGCGTTCGTGTTCTCACTGCTCTTCCTGCGCCACTGATGTGACCAGGCAGAAGTTCAGGGAGCTGAACCAGCTGAAAGCCAGTCCCACGCAAAAGCGATTAGTTCCTTAGCTCTCCCACCCAGCACGTCCACCCGTGCCAGTGTCAGGACAGTAGGGAGGGTGGGGAGGAGAAAAGTGGGAACAGGACCTGACTCCTGGTGCCAGGTCACCATCAGGTAGGTTCACCTGCAGCATCACAGCTGGGGCAGAGAAGATGACTGGGAGTGCTGACCTCTTTCAAGCATCTGGCTCTTCACAGGCTCCTGCCTGTGAATCAACATCTTGAATTTAAAAGGTCTTTAGCTGCTGTTTGAACTCAGTCCGTTCAAGGGACACAGGTGTGGATGCAGAGTGCTCACACAGTCTTTTCTGCTGGCTCAGCAGTGTGGCTGGTAGTCCCCACTGGAGGGAAGAGCTGGCGAGAAATAGCTCAAGAGTACTGATACCTTACACTATCTCAAATGCTTCTTTAGAAACCAAAACCTCAGTTTCACAGTCTCTTCCATGGTAACAGAACGGCATTTAGTTGTTTTTCCCGGAGAGGCTTTTCAAGCTTCATTTTTGCATGCCATGCCTGAATAAATACTTGGCTATACAAATGATTTTAGAAGTCACATCATATCCACGTTACACAGCTGAAAATACATCTCAGCATCCAACGCAGGATGGATCAACAAAACTTGGTTGAGCTATAGGCTGCTGCCAGAAAATCTGGAACCAGTTAGATCATCTGAACCTCAGTAATGGGTTAAATATGCTACACTGTGCTTTCTAGTGCACTAGGGAAGGTGCTGAAAAGACCAGCAACAAGCAGAAGGTTTGGGTAAAGTACTTCTACTGTATGTCCCAGATCAATTTGAAATAATAAGCTCTACAGCAGAATAAATGCCTTTGATATAGCTGATGTAAATGTGGCCCACTGTAAAAACTAATCCAGATCAGTAATTCTTTCCATATGTTGTATTTCTTTTGTTACTTATGCCTACATTTCAATTCCTAATAGGGAGAAGGGCCAAATTCTCTATTGATGTAAAATGGTGTAACTCCATTAAAGTATGAAGCATATTGTCTATTCTAGCAGAGAATTTAGGCCATAAACAATTCAGAATTACAGAGCATAACTGCTTTCAAATCAACAACCCACCTTGGAACATAAATGTGCAGTGAACACTCATTTAATTTTTTGTAAAAAGAAAACAAAATGTATAACTAGCTGACTTATTTCTGAAAATGCAGTCAACACATACTGCAGTTTAAACTACCATTTATGCAGTTTAACTGATTACTAACTGATCAACAAATTGTTTTGTATCTTGCCACTTCTCCTGCATAACAGAAAAAACACCTTGAAATGTAAAATAAAAGCTACTTCTCTGAACAAAATAATAACAAAAGTACTAAATAAATTGTGGAAGAAAAGAAGTGGGACACAGCACCTGTTGGAAACTCTCTCTCAAATGGCTTTGATCTTCAGGATGGCAGAACTCTAAAATATCTTTCCCCAGAAGATCCTAAAATAAAACACAAAGCTGTTTGAAAAACTCAAACCACAACACAAACCCACATGCAGATCTGCAAGCAATCCTTGCAGACATTAGATCTGCTACCCCTAATGGACTACTCAGTTAATCAGGGATGAATCACACAAACAAGGTTTGTAGGCATCATGTCCCAACCTATTTGTACTGCTGCACAGATGTATGTATTTACAAACAAATATTAAGTGATTTTTGAATAGCTGCAAAAAAGTGTCTTGAAAAGACTGACATTCTTTAGTACAGCACATTTTATGGCACTAATTTTTGTAAAAACAGTTATTATAAAACTACCTAAAATCAAAATAAACAGGAAAAACAAACGAGCAAGAAATTATTTTTTCCTCTAAACTGTAACTGTTGAGAGTTATCTGAGGAAAAGTTGTGGTAGTCAGGAGTTCATTTACTGTTCTACCCAGTTCTGTGAGTAGCCTCCTATTCAGAGGATGTAAGCCTAAAAGAAAGCCTATTCAGATGTAAGCCTAAAGGAAAATAGATGCCATAAATGACATTTGTTTACTGTTCAACAGATTGGCAGAAGTACAGATCTACAGGACTAAAACCCTCTCCAAGCACCGTTAACTTCCTACCACAGAAATGTCTTCACTGGAAAGCTGTGCAAGGTTTAAAGCATCTTGCTGTTAGAATTCTAATTGGATGAAAAGCTATACGAACATACCGCACATAACAAAGGGGAAAACTGCACATTTTACAGAGGTGTGGACAGCAAAAAAAGTGAACAGCCTTTAGTGCATGACATATGTATTATCAGCTACAAATATTTCATGTTTCGCTGCTTTTGTCTGTAATGTGCAAATAGAATTATCCTCGTTAGCTCTAACCAGTCTCCGCATTCACAGCGACTCACTGACCTGGGGCTGGTACCCAATGACACTGATGCACCTTGGGTCCACAAAGGTGATGACTCCATCAGAATTGTGCCTAGACAAGAACTCCGTGGGGACCGACATCCCGTTCATGTCCATGCACACTGGAGAGCTGGTTACCTACGACCAATGAAGTCCACAACATTTAGTCCACAGAACAGTTACCTTAAGTAAAATTTCATTACGTAGCTAAAGAACAAAATCTGTTGGCAGAGTGCTAACTACTGAAGGAAGTAATAAAAACAGCACAGATAAATGACACAAACCAGCCTTTAGTCTAGTTTGCAGGGCAAGTATCTCACCCGACGGCACCTAGCAAGGCTTAGCAGCACAGCAAGAAAACCAATACACCAGAATTTCCTAAGAAGGAGAGATGTAGCAATGATATAAGTAGAGCTAGATTCATCTCACTTTCTGGCACCGCATTAAAATCAGGCATCTTAGTTCCTACCTTTGCCAACCAAGAATGAGATACTTGCAGAGGATGATTCAGTCCACCCGTTTTAGTACAGGAAAGTCAATCTCTAGAAGAGGCCAACTCACTATCTCTAGATATATCCAACAGGACCAGTTCAGACTAAACACTCGACTTTCGGGTGAGATGAACCCCACCTCAAACACCCAGAAAACCTGAACGAAGGTCTTCAGAGGCTGAGGCAGATGATATTAGACCAGCAAGTGGCTGCTCATAATGCAAAAACACAGTCCACCTATAAATGCTCCTCAAATCTCATCAGAGAGAACAATGTTTTTCCAGCTCTCTGCCTGAAACCCAGGCAGTCAGGTCACTTCCAATCCATTCATTCCTACTGGGGCTACAAATGAGACCATTGTTTTCCTTACAGCTTCCAGAGCTATCTTTGTTAACAAGGTCCCAATACAAAAAGAGCAAAATCTCCTTTTTTTTTTCCTCTCTTAAAGTAGATTAGACAGTATAACTGCATGCAAAATTAACTGTATGCAAGCTTTCATTTTGCTGTGACAGAACAGAGTTTTTAATTTGTGTCCCTTGACTTCTTTGTGATTGAACCTACCCACAGAGCCTCCCTCACATACATGGCTGTCCCTTCTAACATAACATGTTTTGACATTCCGCATGCCAACAATGTGATTTTCTCAGGAATCGTCTTTCTTTCGCAGCTGTAACACATGAATCCCTGCAACTTCCCTCTATCCATTAATGAAATATATTAACCTAAAACACATAATGCAATACATTTTTGTTGCTCTGCCATCACAACAAAGACATACTCAGCAGAAGCGCTAATGCAGTAATGTGCAGGCTGTTCCCCTTAGAGGAGATGGGTTTGGCACCTGTGCTCCAATGAAAGGGTCATTCCACCTTCTCACAAAAAGTGATGCCATCCTAGCAGATGGCAACAAGTGCAGGGCAAGAGGAGATCACGCAGGAGGCTCAAACCCATGGCAGAATTCCCAGACTGGGAAGATAAAAACCAGCCTCCCTGCTGCAGTGAAGGAGATTCACTGCAACTGCTCAAGCTCCCACTCAGAACTCTCGTCAGCAATGGACAAAAAAAGAAAATGTAATACACCGATTGCAAACGTCTGGACAAAAAGAAAGTAAAGTTTTATTCTCATAGTTCCTTTGGCTGACATCACATCTGAATGTGCAATACACACAGAGAATAAAGCTGTTATTTTTGAAGTGCCACTTGACTGCCTTATCTTTACCATTTTCAGAGTACCTCCTGCAATCATCCAGAGAGAGAGAACGAATGGAAGAATGGCAGGGAGCGTATCACTGTGTCGGGAGCCACTCCAACCTGCCATCTGCAGCACCTGCACTCCCACCTTTCTCACTATCTCAAATATCCCAGCCCTACGCATCCCAGAGACCGGCAGGTCTGTACGTGCTCCTACTCCAGGAGCATCTTTGCTGCTGCCATGGGGTTTAATACACACATGCACCAAAATCATATTTTCATTTCACTCTGTTGAAATGTTCTAAACCTGTCACTGGCTGCACACCAACATCAAGGCACTTCATATTTTGAAGGCATATTCAAAGTTACAGTCTAGTACCAGAACTTTGTGCAAATCCTTTATAACTAAAGCACAAGACTGGTTATGATTTCAGAAGTAGTTTATTGATATAAGGAAAGACCGGCATTACCTGAAGCCTTCCGATTGCCACGAGGCAATATTTACTACCTTGTCCCACATCAGTGTCTTCTTCTGGTATAGTCATTCCTAGAATAAACAACAACAAATACTGTTATAATCAGGAAATTGGGATGAACAGAGATGCTGCTGACCTGGTTCTGTAGCATTCTAGATGCTCCAAATCATACAAAATAACCTTATTGCCTTCTCTAGGATTCAGGCATTATCTCTGGGTTCAGATCAGACGATCTTTCTCAGTTGGGTTGATCTTACATACCTCACATGCATCTACAGTACCCACGGCAGCAATTTTGGCTGCTGTAGACAAAACAGACATGAAAATTCCATTATACACCCAGATGGACGATAGCATTTCCGTGAGTACTGCTCCGCAGCATGTTACTGGAACCATGTGGCCACTTAATATGTTCAGTGAACGGAGTCACGTTCAGTTTTCTTTGTGAATAATATACCATAATGAGCCTTAAAAACAAGGCATAGCCCAGATTTTTCATTAACTTCAGGCTCACATTTAACAGCCGGTTTTAGTTTTTTCTATAATGGACTAAATCTGGATCATTACGCTGAAAGACTAAAAAAATCCGGATGCTTTGCTAACAGTATCTCTATCAGTTGTGTAACAGGAGTAACTACTACAAACACAGGAATAATTTCAAAACATACATGTGTACTGTTTTCCATCTCAGTGTTTCACAAGCAGGAATGTTCAGATTAGCTCTGTTTACTTGCTGGTTGTCTAAGCCTTTAGCTAAGGCTATTTCCCAACTCCAATTTTGAGATACCGGTTTCCTACGAAGCACTTGAAAAAACATCTTCCAAGAGTGACATTGCTGACTTATTTTAATCGATTCGTCAACTCTTTCACAAGGCTTTTCAAGGAATTCAGTCACAACAAGCAGTGAATCATTTAAGAGGCACTTTAAAGCATTAATGACATTATTGCAAAGCAGCTACCAATTATGAAACAGCAGCCACTTTATTCTTGAAATTTACAACTCCCAATGAACATCAATCTTTGGACTGTGCAGAGGATGACAGCATACAACTTTCTTAAATTATCACCCCAAAAATTGGCTATAAATGCTGCCGCCTGACCTGAAGTATTCTCTGGAGGAAGTTATTTTGTACCAAAATAATTGAATCTTATCTGACAATGAGTTTCTAATATCACTCTCTACAGGTATTTTTCAGTTCCCATTGAGCTATATAACAAAATAAAATACATAAAGTATGAAAGAAAAAAAACCCCATATTTTTATGTAATATATTCAAACGTTATTAGCAATGGAATTCACAATTTTGGTGGCTTAACTTCATTTGCAGCCCCCGACAGATAACTAGGATTTTACTGGGGATCTCAAGAACTTTACAAAGGAGGAACATTAGCGTCCCTTCTAACAAGTGGCAAATTGAGATGCACTACAAATTCCAATGTCACATACTAAGACATGGGCAGAAAGCCCTTGTCTTCTACACAACGATCTTGCTACCCAGAGATACAAATTTGGCCCTAAATAATTCCTTAGCACCTAAACCTATGTGATATCCCTCACCAAAAGCTGGGATACTCCTCTGAAATGTTTTCTTAGAAGCTGTATGAGAAGATGGAGGTGGCAGTGCGTGACCTTAAAGAGCACATTTTAAAAAATCAGTCATTAGACACATAAGTTAAAAATAACATTGGAAGGAACTGACACGTTATCTTTCAATGAAACATTATTTTGTGCTTCTGATAAAGGTTCCTCTGTGGGTTACTAGGGACCCAAACTTTTACTCGAGATCCTTCACTGTACGTAGAACGTCCTTGAAATGACAACAACCTGCATTTACCCCCGTGGCACTGTTCTGCGCTGCCCGTAGTTTGTCAGTTTATCCTTCAAGCAGTTAAACGACAAAACATTGTTTTGATATTTCACGCACCACTACTCCAGTCCCTTTTCTGTTACACACCAGGCAAACTACAAACAAGAGCCCCCACGCAAATAAGTCCCATGCTCTGAGATACCAGCACAGCATGGAGAGCAAAAACCACCGACATGAAACTACAGTTAAGAGATTCATATTACACAAGTATTTTGTTTTCCTTCCTTGCTGTTTCTACACACACAGTTATTTCTTCAATACAACACCTGGTAATCAGCTAATGACAGCTCCAATAGGCAAAGGAACTGAATTTGGCTGCCCCTTGAGGAAAAAAAAGAGAAAGAAAATCACCCTGAAAAAGCAGCAGCAAAACATATATGCTCAAAATTGTGTCCACTTTAGACAAAATTTTGGCAGATGCATGGCTGCTATCTGCTCACACACAAACTAAACGTAGACCCCTCCACATGAGCAATTCTAATTTTAAATAGGTAGAAAAGGGTTAACTGAGGGTTCTGTGCAGTTTGCAGGGGTTGATAACTGGAATACAGCAGTTTCACATCACTAAGAGGTGACTACAGGTGTGAGCCAAGAGCAGGACAAATTAAATGATGCAGCAGTTCAGGATGGAGCACAGGGACGCTGGCCCTGTTGCAAAAGACATGCAGCAGTGTAGAGAAGCAACCACAGAAGGAAAGAAAGCACCAGATGAACAGAAGAGCTGACCTGGCCCTTTGGGTGGAAGATGGCAGCAAGGACTGCAGCCCTTCGGGAGAGGGACGAGGAGTCTCTCACTCCATGTCCTGAACTCCACAACCTACAAGTTCGACTTGCAGCTGAAAGAGCAATTGTTGTAAAAGCTGGTGCCTGAAGGGATCCCGGTGACATTCAGACAGCTCGATATGGGTGGCTGGATTTCAAAGACGGCGGGTGATTCCATGTCCTACCAACCTCAGAGGACTTTCTTGGCGGACGCCTGGTACAGCGGCCTAAGTGCCGTTTTAAGGAAAAATTCTAGGCATTCTAGTTGGATAACAACCAAAACATCCCTTTAACATGGAGTTTTCCATTTGAGATGGAGAAATTTTGAGTATTTTCCCTTGACTTCAAAAGCTTTTTCAATCGTTTCCTTAGCGCCACAGTGTATTGCAAACAACAGCGAAGATATTCTGCTGGATGGCTTCCACTTCGCACAATCTTTTTTCTGCAGCTTTCAACAAGGTTTTCCATTTTAGGAACTTGGTCCATGCTTGCTACTGCCCAAATAAACTCAAAGCAACATAAACAATCTCCAAAATTAAACCTAGCTAAGCAACACTATTTTTTTATGTCACTTTGCTGGCAATGGAGGCTGTTGTTCTAATTTTCACTTTTTTTTTTTTTTTTTTCCCCAAGATGGATTACATTTGTTCTGTATAACACACTGGAAAATGTATTGGCTGGGTTATACCACAAGGCACCCTATGAATAAAAAGCAATCTGCCTAGAATTAATCAATACATGATCTGCTAACCCTTCCCTAAAAGTGCCTAGAGTAAAAATATGCCAAAATGATTGTCTGCTTGTGTAGGTTCTATTACTGACAGCATTCCATAGAGTGAAATTGCTTTCTTTACTCTCTTGCTGATGGCTACAAAGTTTCAGCTGTGGGTGAGCTTCTATATGAGGTACATTGGCAGAAAGGTTTACTTTTGCTTTAGCATACTTACTATTGAAAATACTCCATTGCAGATGGGTAAATAAAGATGTGTGTACAGTTCTTAGTACTGGTTTGTCGAGCCCTTAACGTAATGCAATGCTGCTCCTTAACATCACTAAGTACCATCAGTACCTCCAAAAAAAGTTGCAAAAGCCTCCAGGAAAGCAGCCATAAAACTGCTCTAGGAGGTATCGACAAAATAAACATACATCTGATATTCACATTCTTCATGTGTAACCCAGAGAGAGGCTTTATTTCTCAACACCAAATATATGCTCCTCTCGAATAACAAATATAGTGCTACGCTTGTTCAAGTTAATATCAACAATTTGCAAAGCTCAGCCTGCAAGTGAGCATCACAAATAGAATGCTGTGCCGTTAGCGGTTATATTTAATTTCCAAGTGTCCTTTATGCCAGCAAACTGTTTCCCACAGAGTAACGGCATGTGTTTGTGTGGACATAAGGAATGTTTTAGTTTTCCCGATGAGCTCCCAGTTGGCTCCAACAACAAAACAGCTTCATTTTCTGCCTTCTCTCTCTATCCTTCTGCCCCATATTTTCTGCAAGACGCAGAACAGTATTAGTAGCTTTGTGGTTTTACTTCACTACACTTAAAACCAAATGATTTACGAGCCTTTTGAAGGATGTAATTGAAGTGTCCAGTGGTCACTAGCAATGCCTGCTAATGCCTATCTCCATCAGAACCATTACTGATCACTATACGCCTGTGCATGATACTGCACTGGGTGACTTTCTCTCCCATGCACAACAATGGAAAAAGGCTTTCACTAAAAAAGGTTGCAGATGTTTACAGCATACCAAGGAAAAATCCCAACAAAAACTACTTTTTTTTTTTTTTAATTTTTCTTTTTAAAAAGCTTTAAAAATGGCAGCACTGAAAAGAATATTCAAGCAACTATTTTGTTTTGTATTGGAAGAGGGAGTACTTTGCACAAACGTCCAGATTCTGGCCAAAACTTTAAAATAACCTAACAGCTTTGGCATGCTGTGGTTAAGACGTTACCGTAAGTCTGACTTGGAAGACTAAAATGTTTCTTTTTTAAGATAAAAAACTAAGGAGAAAAAAAAAAGATTTCAACATTATTTAACATTATTCTGGGACTTTTTATTTGATGTTTTCGAAATAAGTATCTATCTAAGCCTTTTCTTCACCACGTGTTTTTTCTGCAGGTCCTGGCTTTGATTTACAGAAAACTATGAACATCCTGACAGACTGTATCTTCTCTCTCGACCAAATATTTTCCATCAATTGTTATGGCAGGAAAAAAAAAACAAACACCCTATTAGGAAAATATCATATGGACCAAGTAAGATTCATTTGCTTCCAGGAATAAGATGGCTCAGAGGGAGGGGAAAAAAAAAATGAAAAAAAAAAAAAAAAGACAAGCAAATGCTTCTTAAGTTGAAAACTGAATGATCAGGAGAAGGTCAGAATTTCTCAGTTTTGTGACTGGTTATGAGACTAAACCCTTGTCTGGGCTAAGGATCATGAGTTCTTCCAGTTGCGCTGCTTCGCTGGGAACAAAGGGACGGGCAAAGGCTGGAACCGGTGCTCAGACAGTTTCAAACAAGGGTCTTTTTACCTCATTCAAAATAATCCAACAGTACACTGTCATCCTTTAATCGAGCATACAACATAACTGGGTGGAACATTGATCTGGAATATCTGACTCCTTTTTCCTTTGACTTTCACACACTTCTTGAGGCCAACACATAATTTATGGGGATATAAGCGTGTAGGTATCATATGCCAGGTTTTGCATTTGAGATTAGTTTTACCCTTCTTTTGCAGGCACAAGGGAGGAAAATGAATGGACCACTAACAAATACAGCCTGAACGGAAGCTGAGGTGTGATGCTTCCCATCTTTTCTCTCCCATTTCTCAGTGAAAACGGGGCTAAAGACAGTCTGCCAGTAAATGAGCCTTGATGCTCCACAGAAAAGCTAGGTTAGATGTGCCAATGTGTTTTCATGCTGACCACAGACCTCAGCCATAACAGACCTTAAAATATGCCAGCTGTCTGTAGTTCATTTGTTTTCACCTGTTTAAAGTACTCAAATTACTTAAGAGATTCAGCACGGACCACTCACAGCAGCAGCACTGTCAAACCTGATAATGTATGACACTAATAATTATCACAGAGCAGATCTTGTCTTGATATTTTTGTATCAATAGTGATCGTTATACTCAGTGTGGGACTAAAAAAATTAATACATTTGCCACAGACAATGCAATACAACCCAGAAAGGGTAAATACCAGGTGCTAAACAAATAAGATTAAGTACAGATTAATTGCATTTGCTAAATATTTTTAATTTCATTTATGGAAGTATTGGCAATTGGAAAATAAATGAAAATGATCCTTTCATCCTGAATTTTCAAACAGCTGTGACTTAGCACATTCCCAAGAATCTAGAGACAATGCAAAGGCCAGGGGCTTGCTACTCTCTAACTGATTTGAACAAAAGTAATTTTATTACAGGGTAGAAAAGTCTTAGCAAATCCATTTACTGCTGCAGTTATTTAATTTGCTTTGCAGATTATGGTTGAATTACCACTGGAAATAAGAACAAATGCAGCGATGTTGCCACTTATTTACCCAAACATTATTTGGGACCAATTCAACCCCTGGCTAATCCCATTCAACTCAGAAAAGTCAATGGATACGTAACAACCACAAACACCAAGTAGGCAAGACTCGGAGGGCAAATAAACACTCATGAAAGAAGCCCCAATTCAGTATTATATGCCCTGAAAAAGGCACTCAGGCATGACTATGATGAGTAACAATTTGGATGGTAACATAAAAAAAACACTGAAATTCCACATAAGTCTGTCAAAATCGAAAACATCCCTTAGGATTGTGCTATAGTTTGGAGGTATTAACATTGTGGAGGAGCATTGGGATATCATACAGGAGCACCATGTGATTTTGAGAAGTGGAGTAATACAAATGGGAAGAAATTCAACATTACTAAACGCATAAGCATGCACTTGGGGACTAATAACAGTCACGAACTACAGCAACAGAAATCGGATGCAACTTTGTATTACTAATTGGAAGATCACACAATTAAAAGCTATTTTTGCTATGAACTGAAGATCTCGAGTTCACAACTGAGAAAAAGTCAGGCTGGCATACGTATCAGGTGATTTAGGATGCCAGCAGGATGCACTATATAGAAGAGAAGTCTGCTATATCATGTACTGCCAGTCAAGATAGGAAATATCATTTTCTTTACACATCACTACAATCTCATCTGGAACAAGAGTGTATAGCGCCAGTGACCCACATTTTGAAAAGCTAAGAGAAAACGCAAACAAGTGCAGAGAAAAGACACAAGGATAAAAAATAGAATGCATTGTGAGAACGGAGGTGTGAAGAAGTGGGCTGGTTTCACTGCGCATAGTCAAGGCTGAGAAGACTCATCCTCTTTCTGGAAACACATCAGAGCACTGGAGAGAGACAGAGACCCAAGGCAGGAAAACTCCCGCTTGATTTTCAATGAAATGTAGTCCAAGAATACACTGACATAAACTTCCCATAAACCAACGAGAACTGGAAATTAAAGAGGTTGTTAAGCATAGGACATCAGTGGAAGAGCTGGAGAGAGGGGAACACAGATCACTAATATAAAGTGGAACTTAATGCGATACTTGGCAACCGGGCACTCAAAGATCCAGAAGATCCTTTTCATCCCATGCTCGTGCTCTGCAGTGCCTGCTCCTGTCATACGCTGCTGACGTTGTAACCCAGCGCTGACACGAGTTCATGCGTTCGCAGCTCTGCATTAGCAACATACACCCCTGAAGAGTTAGATCTCTTTAAATGGCCCAGAACATGCAGCGAGCCTTTCACTCAAGCTTTGTAAGCAAGGAGCTGAAAGAAAGCTCGTTTGACCTGCATCTTCCTGAAGAGACATCCTGTACATCAAGCCTGAATTCGATTACGTTTGGAATTACCAACACACAAGTTCATCTCTTTGCAGAAGAAAACAAAAGAAAACACCCTTTAATTTTCATAGAGCGATTTACACACAGTGTGCTCTCACTCTTCGGAGACAGAAATTAAACTGAAATATTTTGCCTCCTACAGCACACTGAAGTATATTAAATCCTATCAGCAGCAAGAGGGGAAGTTTTCCTCTTCTTCCAAAACTGCAGTTCAGTAGGACACCAACCAGAAGTTCACATCCGCGTGCTGGTGTCTGCAACCCGTTGCACAGACTTGATGCGAACCACCTCTTAGCATTCATAATCCCTGGACAAATGTGATTTACGTTTGTGGTATACGACCGCAAAAGGGCAGGACAACTCATGGTTTGATTCACGCCAGCAGGCGCTGTCACATTGCAAACGGTCTCTTCAACTACTGCAAGTGCCAAGGTCAACCAGCCCAGTTCATGAGGGTGTCTGGATGAGCTCCACTGTCTCCTCCTTGGATTTTTCAAAGGTAAATACTCCCATATGTAATACCGAGGTTGCTAAATGTTTTTCTCTGTAGTTCAAAGCAATATGCCAAGACTTGTTTGCCAGAAAAACAGCCTCAAAACAGAATTTATCACAAACGCTGAACAGTCTCCACTAACACCACCACTCTGAAGACTTACATGCCTAAACTGAAATTACACATTTTTATACATAGATCCTTGCAACTCGTTTTTTAAATAGAAAAGGACTAGTTCGTGTTTTCTAGAGGTGCAAATGCTTTGTGTTTACCTCCTTAAAATCAGGCCACTTTTTTTCGGTTTATCAGACTGCAAACTTTTTGTCACAGTTGCTGGGATTCTGCATTACTGACAATTCCAACAGCTCATCGTGCCAACAAAACTGAGAAGGGTTTCACATGGCAAAATGGAGAGGCCCTGAGTAACAACAGCCGATTTGTTGATATCAAAAGCTTCTCAAGATGAGACTGAATTGGTTACCCCACTAAAATTCATCCTGGTTTTGTACCAGTAAAGGAACCCGAGCCTGGTTTTCAACTGTTTTGCGGGCAGTGTGTTGCCCATCACCTCCAAGGGAGACAGAGACACACCTGCTGGTGGCCAAGCCTTGATATAGCCAGTGCAATGGACAACAGCGTACTGGGCTTCACCTTCTTTTACTGGGCCAAGGCCATTCCTAAATGAAAAGGAAACACAAAAATATCATGTAGACTGACATGCAGAATAACTTTATGCTTTTAAACTGCAACTACTAATGATTTACTAATTTTTGTACGTTATGTTAGAAACAACCAACCGCCAACCTAGAATTCTGCACAATGTCAGCTCCGTTACAAAGCTATTCAGGCCGTACCTGATTTCCATAATATTTCTCTGAGAAAGATATTGGAGCTTATTTCAGAGACAGAGTTGGTTAAGACAAAGAAGCTGAGTGACTTGCTCAAGGTTTGCAAAAAGATCCAGTGACTCCACCACAACTAAATTTAGTGGCCAGTTCTTGTCTCTTGAGACCCAGTGCTGTTTTATGCTGTGTGCTAATACAGATGTTTGTCCAGGTAGTTCTCCTGGACTGAGCATTAGCCTGGTGGAAAATGAGAGTACTTATGGCAACTAACTGTTGCTGTAAATTAAATAACGGTACCTGTATCTTTTTCTCATGGTCGTTATTCTGTTCAGAGGTAAATGATCCAGAGGAGCATTTCCACACCTGAAAGTAAATTAATATTTGAAAGGGCTCAAAAATGAATATAAATACCCAAGAGAAAAACACATTTTAAGATGTTTATTAGTATATATAGTTGACAATTATGGCTATTTATTTCTGACAGAAAGTCGCAAATTCATGTTAGTAGACAGTTAACTGTTCGCAAGAACAGACTATTTACTCCATCAAGTGAATTTATTTAACACTTGTTCATGTATGTTTTGTGATATTTCTAACTATGCCTAACTGTATAATTCTAACAATCCATTTGAAACTAAGTAAATAAGGTTAAAACCAGTTCATTTTCAATGGAAAAAAAAAGAAAAATAACAACAAAAGAAGTAATCATAATCAAAAAGAAAGTTCACACTATTTGAGGCCCCTTTTTCCCACAAGTTTTTTTTCAATTCTTCTTGCTTTGTTTTTTTTTTTTTTAATTCCAATCACTGCCAAGGAGAAGGAATGAACAATTAAAGTAAGATTCAGAATTACAAAAACAATGGGACAACTGGCATGTATAAAATTACTCTCGTGCACTGGAGTTTACAGAATCACGGTGCTAGGAAATAACTGCAATCTCAAATGTTGTTTTAAAAGCTGAGGAACAACTGTAAACAGCACAAAGAAGTCTTCCTCGCATGATCAGTATTTGCAGCTTGGAGGAAAAGAAAGTTCCAAGTGTCTCTCTGCCAGGCTGTATTTCTTTCCCCCCAGTTAAATGGGGAAAAGGAGCAATGGCTTTGAAGTCTAATTTTGCAGGTATGAAATATATATACCCTTCACAAAGGCACCCAGAGCCATACATTCAGCTTCCTCACCACTGGAAGAATTCCACCACATAACTGCAGTACAGGGATCTGTTTTGATGTGTCAAATATTTTGCTTTGCCTGTTTCATTCCATAACAAATTCCGCATCATCTGTTTTCAACACATATATTAGATATAGGCTGCAGCTGCAATTATGTACTTTCCCCTCCTAACCACACAGAGAAATTTATTGCAATAGCAGCAGGCATTTCATCCCATTAGCCCTACGACAAAAGAAGTGCCCACAAGCCCCAGTCAGACCCACTGGGCAGGCAGATCTCTTTAAAGAAGCCCAAGCAATGCAGGAGAAGTTGGGAAATTGCAAAATAAAAACCCTCTAACAATTACTCATTTATCTAGCATCAACCGTCTGACATTTGGTTAACTCATACCAGGCCTAGGTTAATTCCTACATGGCTGGCAAGTTTGCAACTGAATTCCTGTTTGTCTTCAAGATTCTTTTAATATTATTGGTTTGCTGAAAAAATACACAAAATTGGGCTTTCATTACACTTGCGAAAGCTTTGTTCCCAAAGTATTGATTTGAATAATTTGACTGGAAGAGACAATGGCTTACATTCCAGGGCTGAAGCTATCATGAAGTTCTCTGGGGAAAGCATCCTACACCCCACACTGATAAAAATAACTGCAACCCACAAATGAGGTGCTCTTTCTTCATTATGGAAGACAGGTTTCAATTTTACTTGAGTTCCAAAAACAAGCATTCTGGAAATGCTTAATGGGAGTATGTCATTCCAGCTTTGTTTTTTAAGCAAGGTCAAATGTCTGAAGCCTAATCTGAGAAGGGACTGGAACCACCACAGGAATACCAGGTAAACACGTACCTCATCCTGCAAATGAAAGAGCGCCTTGATCCCATGCACATTCTCATTGAGGACTGCTGACCCTCCTTCTTCACTGTCCCGGTCTTCAAGTCCAGGATTCGTCCTAGAAAAGCCATGGAGAGCAACTGATGTTCAGTACATAAATTTAATTCAATCTACTACAAACTAAGCTGACGCTAAATTCATAAGCTAAATGCCATTAACCCAGCTAGGGGGAAAAAAATACCAACAAAAAATCTTGATCCTGATTCTCACATCAGTTATGTGCTGGCTTAACTAATGATTTCAGCAAAGCTGACTCTGAGTCATAACAGTGATGGTTCTTTTCTTGCTTGGCTCAAGACCAGCTTCCGAGGCAGGGTCAAACGTCTGGAAGCAGAGAAGACAATGACAGCAAGCATAGCTTTTTGACTTGATCTGCTTGTTCCACTTTTCACCAGAACTGTGGATAAAGCAACACGCGTCATTCCCCTGAGAGCTGCTTCTCTTTCCCTGTGCTCTCATGTCTACCCAAAATGCTCTCACCATAACACCATCTCACATATTCAGAGCTGCAGCGATGGTGAGGAACACATAAGACCAAGCTTATCTCCTTGATGAGATACAGGACATGCCACAACAGCACTTGTGGTAGGGCCCTTTCATAGTTGATAAAAAACTGACACGTCAGCATATTTTTAAAGTTAATTTTCAGCTGGATCAGTGAGATGACCGGACTCACCACATAACAACATGAGTCTGTGCAAGGTCCATAGCTGCACCGTGCTGAGCAGCATAAGCTGACCAGAAACCTCAGAATCTCACCCCGCAGACACAGCACTGAAAAGCGACAGCAGCAACCAAGTCACCTCAGGACAGGATGGAGGGAGCACCGAGCTGACACTCTTACAGTAAGTTGGGGCAGATCTTTGTTAAAAACCAAGGGTAGCAAGGCAGTAACAAATTAATCTTTCCATTCTCCTGAGACAAAACAGAGGCAGCGAATGCTGCAATAGGTTCAGATCAGTGATGGCAGGGTACAGGGCATCACTTAGAATCCTGTTGTGTATCACCAAAGAACTAACAGATGGGACTACAGCATCTACAGCTGAATTGCTAACAGATGACTATAAAATCTTACACATTAGTAACACAGACAATAAATGAATCACTGGGCCAGATCCACAAAGCTTCAGGTCTGGATGCAGCCACAAAAGTGACAGTGGGCAAAAGAAATGCAGCGGAACAGCTGCTGGACAATGAAATGACAGCCACCAGCACTGGTGACACACGTCCATGAGCAATCCTACATGTTTAAGGTGGATGCCTTTCAATAACTGAAACTACATAAGCCTAAGTCTCTACTGTGACGTAACTAGTCAAGTTTACAGCAATATAAGATACCATACTCTGTCTGTACTAAGTTGAAGAAATCATGCAGAATACATTCAAACTCTCCCTCACCAGATTTACTTAAAAGTCTCTGTCCAAAATTATAGTTCTGAAACAACCCAACTGCCGAACATTAATTTCAGAATTACTGTAACTGAAAATACCTCCATCCATCAATGGGAATAAAACCACTACAAAACAGCGTAAATATTAGTATTTTAAGTAAGGAACCAGGCAGCAGCATTTTATTCTTAAGGTATACTCAAGCCATCGTTGTTGACAGAAGGCTAAATGTCATTTGGTGTATCTTCAAGGTGCATCTCAGATGGTTAATAAGTTAGCAAGCCTGGGAACAATCCCTAAACATGCTTCAATTCAAAGCACTGGCCTACATATTAATATTGATGTATGATTCAAGTGTGAGCTGGAAAGAAATCACACCACCGTATTTCCCAGCTCAGTTACGGTGACCCTGTGCTGTAGGATGGATCTGAGGTTCAAACACACTCCCCGTCCCTGCATCACAGAGTCCATCTCTCTGTTTCAATTTCTATAGCCAAAGCCACAGGCTATTTACACATCCCTTCAACTAATCACACGATTTAGAGAAATAAAATATCACTAGGCAGGAGGCAAACTGACTCTCAAACAAAGGCAATACATGACGAAGCAAATTAAGGCATAATATATGTGCAGGACCCAATGGCTGTCCAAACAAGCATGCAAGCCAAATCAAACCATTAAAAGCACTTTCTTTTTAGATACAATAACTTTGTTACGCACATAAACAAAATAAGAGTTCTTTTCTGTGCACATTTTTTTTCCATTCCAATAGAAATTCTTGAAGTGGCACTAATAATCAAAAAGCAGTGACAGTAAACGTAACTGAGACAGCTAACAAATTTCTCAGCTTTTATCATCCAAGAGCATCTATAAAAATAAATATACTTCACAATTACGTGGCTGCTAAGCCTAAAATTGCTGACACGTGTTCCTTTGGCATGGCTGGAACCCCCAACAACAAAAGTCATAGTTTTTAAATTTAGCTTTTTGTTTGGCAATGTCTTAGAAATATGTACCAGATAACAAATAGCAGTCTAAATTTTGCCCTGACTTACAAAATCACTGCAGGGGGTATGTGTGGCTATGAGTCAGAGAAATGTTAGTACATCAACATTACAACAAACCTCTCAGCAGCCTGTTTCAATAGTCCATTCTGCATGTGTTAACCTTGTAGAGCTCTAACAATACAGTGCAGGCAGCTTGTGTCTCATATTTTATTAGATGCTTATGATCAAAATATATTAAAAAGAGGAAGAATTATAGGTGAACAGGTTAAGGACAAAGCTTTCTCTTTAGCTCAAACAAGCCTGTCATACGCCTGGAATAAGAGGGATCTCCTAAGACATGGCATATCAGGGCTCACATCTCTGCTACAGCTTTTACATTAATAATAGCAGTGTCACCAGGTGTGTGGAGCGCACCTGGGAGAGTAAATTGGGAAACAACCCTCTGTGAGGTTGTATGTGACCAAAGCTGCCTGCAGCACAGGTAAATACTCGATTTTGGGAAACGAACAGTGTAATACCCCCAGGCCCTTGCAGCCTTTGTCTGCCCACAGTATTGCATACACACCACTAAGAGCTTTCTCTGGAGAGCTCTCCTGGTTAACAATGGCAAGCTGGGTACAGCATTACCCCTTTTTATTTTCACGCCAACTGCTCGAAAAGCCATCTGCATTTCTAGATCTAGACTGACAGCATTCAGTTTTCACCATATAATTCTAAAGAACTGCAGAGAGATGGGAAACAGTGAAATCAGGACAAGCTGGAGTTGTGCCACAGTATTTGTCATGACTTCCTATTGCTGTGACCATCTGCAACTGTGACAGTACAATGTCACCTGGTCCCAAGACAAGTCGCAGCTGTTTCTCCCCAGGCTCCTCGCCACTCCACGCCTGACTCCGAGAAGGGGATGTGCAAACACAGCTCTGCTCCTGCCAGCGTGGAATTGCAAAATCGTCTTCTACCTGCTTTAATACCAACTACAGTTTGCTGCAGGTCCCACACTGCAGCCAAGCAAACTGGCATAAATCTCAACTCGGCATCATACAGACAGCTCAGTTCAAGGGGGTGGCATGCTTTGATGACAGCTGTCACAAAACCATAACATATTCATACCTCGGTGTGTTCATGCATCTTTTACACTGGTGCTGCTGCTACCTCGGTGACAAACACTCGTTTAGGTTTTTCCACAGGAAACAGACACAAAGTACATCTGATGTAAAAGTTGGCAATTATGTTGTTATTAATAAGAAATACTCTAGGATGCTCCAAGAGCTTCTGCTAACTGAATAGCACACATGCACTTTTAAGATTTCTTCTTCCAGTTTCTTCAGAAGAACAATTTTAACAACCCAGTGCCACCACCAGCTGGATCCCTTATGAGCTTCCCCATAAATCGGCAATGGCATGTCGTTCATTTTCATATTAAACTTTTCTCCTCTTCAGCTCCAGACACGACCCACAGATACAGCAAGCGCACAATGTGTCCCCATCACACTGGTGTGTTAGTACCATTTACAGCAGCTGCACAACTCAGAGGAAACCAGAGTTTACTCTGCTGCAAAAGAGAAAGCAAATAAATGAGCAAAACGCTTGTTAAAACCAGCACATGTATCCCTCCTCTTGGTCTGGGTATAACTGACAATTTGTGGAAATCTAGCCACTATGGTCCCCTTTCAGAAGCCAATATTGCTTAAACCTGAAGTAAACCAGTTGTCTTCTGGGCAGGAATCCACCATGCGACCCAGGAACCTGATGTCAGCCATCATTACAGAAAAGGGCTGTAAAAGGGGACCACAGAGGTGGGGACAATGTGCAAGAGACTCATTATTTGAGTAAAATTAGAGGAGCCACATAAAGCTCATCCTACTGACGAGATTAGTTAGTAACAGATTCGGGTACTGAGGATATATGGCAGAAATATTCCCTTTCTGTTACTCTGCAGTGCGTTTTCAAAGATACTCTAAAAACGTTCTCATAATGATCAAGGGCACAAATGTTCATACTGGCACCGATACACCTCTTGTGTGTGCAAACAGTGAACAGCCTACGAACGAACCTTCCCCTTTTGGACCTCCACTTGCTACTGCGAATGTTCAAATACCTTTCCTGTGCTTGCAACGTTTGAGATGAACCTAAGCCAAGGATGAGCCCGTGCCTGCTGAAGTTCATGGGCTTTCAAATCCGGGAGTTTGGCTCAAATCCATCTTTACACAATAGCACCAGCCTGCTAGAAAATTTGTTCCTCCATGTAAAAGCACTGCATGCTAAGGTTTATAGCCTGGTAATGAAACACAGTCTGTTGTTTGTTACTTTTTTTCAGTTGTTTTTTGTTTATTTGTTTGGTTTTGGTGGTTTTAAAACTCCATAAGGTTCGACACTTAATTCTACCACAAATGCCTTCTCTGTTGGATTTCCAGTTCCTAAGAATCCTACAGTCTCCAATTTGAAAGAAGGGTTGTTACGTGAGGGCTTTCCGCAAAAAATTCAGTGCAAGTCGAAATGGATGTCTCTAAAAACAATCATACAGTTTTCACATCCTCTTTTGCAACAAAAGTCTACTACCTGTTTACAAAGATCAGGAGAGATTTGTTTTGGCCTCATGCACACAAAAATACCACTGGCAAAGCACATGATACAATTTTCCATTTCGCTCTAACTCATCAGTGGATGGACTGCTCTCTTTCACAGAATCTTGGACCTAATAAGGAAACAGGCTGAATTAATATAGGAAGTCTCACCTTGCCCTCAGTACCTTCAGCAAGCTTTGTGCTGTAGTTGATAGTGTCTTATCTTAAAAAGAACAAGTCAGATATTTCATAGTTATTCTCAGCCACCGGATTGTCTACACATTTCTTTCCAGGCAAAATAAAACAGAGGATAAACTAAGTTTAGCTTGGACAAGATAACAAAAGATGACTTTGTGCTCATCAAAAATACTCCACAGGCTGCTTAGGGAAGACAAACAGGACACAGGAACAGTGCACCTAAAATCCTTATGAAAACTAAAAACATCTTTATCTCACTATAAAAACGGAATAAGCAAGACAGGATGCAGGAAAGCAAAAGGAAATAATTTAAAAAAAAAGTAAAGTTATGGTCAAGGCTCTGATGCTTCTGGACATAGCTCTAAATATAAGCTGACCCACAAACTGAAGGGTTAGAGAACAAAGGACTTCCTCTGTGGTGATGCTCTCTATGAGTACGTTAAGTCTTTAGAAATAAAGATGCACGTTTTCAGCTAAAACTACCGGCTGCCAGCCCAGCCCGCAGAGGTGCAACACTGCACGTGAACTTCTTATCGTTTGTAGGGAGGCAGAACAGAGAAGTCGTTACCGCTCCCGAGTGCAGCATCAAAAGCCAACTTGCCACTGCACCTTGGGATAGGAAAGATGTGCCTGAAGACAGCCACGGCGGCTGGACACCGACTCCACAACAGTGTGCACCAATATCAGATACAAGGCGCTGCTTGGGATAAGCAATAAAGTTCCAGAACATGGAGTGAAGCTCTTTATTTTTTTTTTAATTTTTCATCGATCAGTTTACACATGTGTACCGAGTACAACTGAGCACTCGGCTTTATACCAACTGAGGTATTCAGCTGGCAGATTTCCTCTTGAAAACCACAGATGCATTAGAAATACATAAACAAAATGTCTTCAATAAGATTAAGTAGCCTAAATTTGACCAATTTATATTAAATTAATCTTGATAAGCTCATAACAGAGCAAAACAATTATTCTGCACTAATTCAACAATTAAAGAAAATTTAAAACTTTAAAAATTTATATCCTTACAATTGCAAGGAATAAAATTGTGTCTCATGTTTAATGCAGCTCAGCAAGTACTTTAAGCCCTATCAATTTTAATAAGCATACATCTACCCTGTGGATCCCAATATATATATAAAAAAACAACCTACAGGCAATCTAAAAACACATTAGGAATCAAAACTGAAATGCAAAAATGCAAACACAGTATTTGAAGGCTCTCTTTCCAGAAATTCACATTTACGTAAACCAGAAGCAGCTCGCGATAAACAAATAAAACAATATACACATTAAAAAACAACCCACACCAACCATGGTCACATAGTGCTTCTTTCAACATTCTGGGTTTTATTATTTATATAAAGGTGACGTTCACAAAAGCACAAACTTATCTACCATGTACATACACAGTCCCAGTGCTGAAAGCCCATGTCCCTGCTCTATAAATAACAAAATACCTGCTTTAGGGCTGGTGAGACCAAGAGCAACTGCCATGGCACAGAAATGCACTGCTGGTCATCCCAGTGTCCTCTAGAAACAGAGCATCCCTTCAGCACCACAACACCAGAGACAGGAACTATGTGAACACACCAGGAGATACAATCCTAACAAAACTGCACTCGCAAAAACCGCATGTCTCCGATCTCTCACTGAGGGAAAGCAAACACATGAGCAATAAGAAGAGCCTGACACTCAAAACGGAGTTGGACTTAACGCCATCCTAACTTCAAATTACAAACTAAGGGCAGAGCCACATGAGTGGCACCAGTCAACACTGTGCACCCAAAACCAGCACCGATTTTCCAGCATGTCTTTCACTCACATCAGAGGTTACAGCGCAGCTCCCACAGGCAGCGCTGCTAACCTGTTGTTTATTTTAACGCCACTACTTCATCTTTGCTGAGTAGTTAGTGGTCTTTTAAATCTATGACAAAGAAACGTGATAACATCTAAAACACACAGAGGGGCCATGAAGAATACACAGTTCTAGAAAGTATGAGCCTGATGAGGTTGTTTTTACGAAACAAATTTGCTAACTCGTGATGCTTAACTCATTCACCAAAACCCCTGCTCATCCACAAACAACGCAACGTGCAGACAGCGGACTCCTGACACACCAGAGGCTGCATCACCATGTGGGACCACTGCCATGCCCAGAGATGCACATGGGCTCCTAATAGGCAGCAGGCTTTTCTCTTTCATACTGTGGATTAATGGTGTACAAATAGTTTTAACTGACATGTGGAAAGGGTCTGTTCTTCAGGCTGTCTCTCTGCATTCTGCCTGGAAGGTGTCTCGTAGCACAGCTCATCCCTCACTGGTTATCACAGCCTTCATGGACCACAATCACAACTTCAGTCCCTGGCTTATGGGACATGGGAGGAGTGGGGTGGGGGAAACACGTTCCTAATCCTGCGGAGATGGTTGATGCGATCTAAATCTTTCCTGATATTAAAACCAGGATCCTATCAGGCCTTTCAAGGAGAAGGTCAGTAAGACTTCATGGGAGGCAGCACTGCAGTGAGAACAAGGTCTCCCCACACACACGTTCCACCATTGCTGCCCAGCTGGTCTTATGGTACAGAGACGATGGGACCTCCCCACCAGACTCTGCACCCCACCAGCAAGGCCGTACAGCAAGCCAATATATATACTTCTGTCCTCTGCCGTATAGGATTTTGTGCCCTGGCCCAATTTTTCCAGAAGAACGAAGCCACGGGGACACTGGTACACCGATATCCCTTGAGAATACCGTACAACTGTAGCATCAGCCAGCTTCACACAGCCTGGAACAAAATCAGGGACCACACAGGACCTCCAAGCTGTCCTGGTAATGCACACGTATCAGCCGAGAAGCTTGCGGTGTGGCAGGGATAAAACGCAATTGCTCTTGCTCCAAAGCCAGCAGTGCCTTCCACCCAAATGTTAGATCGCTTGAGCTCTCACAGGCTGTGGCTTCACTGCTCTCATACGCTGGTTCTATCGTGCAGCAGAAATCCTGTATCCAGCAACCCTGCCCCACTGCACACACCGCTGCATCACAAAGCATCGCTAATATGTGATAAACAAATATAGCAGTATGCGAAATAAATAACTGGCCCCAAGCATGCACTTCCTGTTGGCAGACATTAAAGCAACTTTCAGAGGAGATCCACACTGTTACTCCTATTTTAAAGATGAGGACGCTGAAGCCCAAAGGTGATTTCTCTTGCCTGCGGTCAGCCAGCAGCGGAGGTGCAGTTAGGAACAAGGTCCAAGCTACATAAGTAATACGAGTTCTCAACACACTGTAGCTGTAGATGAAAATTCTTAATAATATAATCCACAGTGATACTGAGAGTCCATAAAAAACTCATGACAACTATATGCTTATAAGGGCATAATCAGCTTAAATGAGAAATAAACATGATGATGCTTCCAAAAAAAAAAAAACAACTATAGGCTGGGTGGCTGATTTATCTTTCTTTATATCCAGTGATAACCTCTTGATATCTAGAACCTGAAACAAATTTGCCCAAATACGGAAAAGAACTCTCACTTGAATTGAATACTCCACTTTCATGATGCTACTTACAGCTAAGACATGCTCTCTACTGCTCATTTTTCCCTCTGCACTCATGAAAAAATTCCTGAACTACCTATCCTGTAACGACGGCTAATGTTCCACTTATAAATATAAACCATCAAAGCTCACTTTCCTCACTAGACTAGCTTCTCAGGGGGACTATTTGAACCTCTCTAAATATGTTAAGGTTTACATCATCTAATTGCAAAAGGCGTTGTATAAGCATTAGAGTCAAGTTATGACATTCTTACAATAGAATGAAGAGTCGATCCAATCAACAGCAAAGTTAAAAAAATAAAAAAAGAAGTAATGCAATTGAAATGTAGCTATTTTTAAATATCTGTCTGTCCCCTGCTTACCAACTGGAGACACTGACCCACAAAGGGGGAATTGAAAAGCTTTCTCACCCCCTCTTGTTTTTCAATAAGAAACCCCTCACGTTACACAGCTGTTTGCTTAATACAACTTGTTCTTATAAAAGCCCACGAGGCCAAAAGGTCTCCGCTGTGCCTGCCTTCACGTTTGACTAACCAGTCTGCATCATGTAATTCTCCACAGTGTTGGGCAAATATGCATCATTTTAATTAAATTAAAAGGGAAACTATGTGAGCTTTTGAGCCTTGCTATTCAGTTAATTTTAAGGGACTATCTGGAGGGATAGCGTTACACATCACATGCAAGTCTCTCTGCTGATGGACCTGGAAAAACCATATATAAAAAAACAATTCAAAGCACATGTTGAAAGTTAAGTTATAACGCACACAAAAAACCAAAACCCACAACATTTTAAGGACTAAATGTATTTTGAACTCTCAGCAACCGTTATCTTACATACGGAAAACATTCAGTATACTAAATAAAGTAGCTTATAGAAGCCCATACAGATGCTAAGCTCTCCTTAGACATAAATACAACAGCATCTATCTCCATTTCCAGTTCCCTATCTGTAAAAAAGGATGATGATCCTCTCATTTTTCATCCTCGCGTTGTCCATATAAACTAGCAGCAGAAGCTTTATCTTGCTATAGGTTTGTATACGTCCTGACACAGCCACATTCTGATCTCCGCAGGTACTTTCAGGCCCAGTCACTAACAAATAAATGTCACCAAGCTGATGGTTCAATGAGCCGGGCAGTTGGGGCAGCACTTCTGTTACAATTATCAGATGTATTTGAAGGAAAGCCTGAGCTGGAGAAAATTCTCATACTAAGGCCTGCTGGTGATCCAAGATACAAAGAACTCCTCAAAATACAGAGCAGACTGTAGGAAAAGGATGGAAACCCCCAGAAACAGTTACTCCAAAGCATCATCATCAGAGACTCCCAAGACAGGACAGTTATCCAAAATAACTCTGCAATATGTAACTTATTCTTTTACCATTCACAGCTGCATAATAAATCAATACATAAAGGTTGTAAGTAGCTTTTAAATTAAACTATTTGTTCCACTCTAATGCTCAGCAGGAAGCTTTACTGAAAAACATTTCTGCCAAAAAAGCTTCAACTCCTGGCATTCTGTATTACTTTTACTTCATTATCAAACTCAAATAACTAGGTTATATGCTTTATTAGTAAATACTAGTATCATCTGGTTCTGAAATTTGGTTGTGATCTGTTCCACATCAGCCGGTGACACACCATGGAATAGTCCATTAGAGGAAACAAATAATGACTGCAAGATGACTTAGCGAGATATTTTGCTGGGGACAGAATTAAATTTTAACACATGAGGAGGAAGATAGAGGGAGGAGAACAAAAGGACCAAAGATGCTATCTGTTTGTTTTTATAGGCTACTCCTTTAGTTCAATTAAAATAAGGTGTGTGTGGCAAAACATCATGTAGTTTTAATCATATTTTCAGAGACTCAAGACGTTCAGAAATTACATGTAAAAGTCACCATACTATGAAAATAGAAAGAAGAATATTTGATGACGTAAATTCAGATCTAAGGCAGTACAATAAAACAGATAAAACCATGGAAAAACTGACGGTGGGCCAGGTGACCAGGCTGGTATGCGCCTTTCCCTCTGTGCTGCTCTGCAGGGTCTCAGTGAGGAGCACACGGGTGCTGTGGGCTCAGCAGGCTGGGAAAAGGCCAGGAAAGGACCAGAGACTGTGGAAATCCTGCTTCTGCTGTCCCAGTATTATGAAATGGGAGAGCTTCAGCTCAGGAAGGAGATGCCAGCAGCATGGGATAACTCAGTTATTCCCTTTGGAAGCAAGCAGACACTCGGGTGGAATATTATCACTCCAGGCACCACTCCTCCCTCTGCCTCCCCAGCCTGGTGCTACAACTCATCATGCAATAATAAAATGTTTTAGTGCGTTGTATTAACTTCATTGAGACAACATGACACTCAAATTAGGCTAAAGGAAATTCTCGTTCTCCACAGGGCAGATGTTAAGGGTAATACTGCACCCTCTCAGAATCTGTGGAGTTCCCATCAAAGCAGTGAAGCATCTGAGATTTACAGAGGGTTGCAAGCAGGACCAGCGCCAAAAGGCTCCAAGAGGCACAAAAACTGCTTTACTGGCAACGTGTTAACCAAAGATGCTGGTCAGGTATTTGTGGCATATTAGTGTTTTTTAAAGGGAAAGTGGGGGGGGGGAGGAAATCACTAACTCCATGTATTTCATCATGTTTAACAAAACAGAGCAGGTTGAATAAATATTGAACATTAAAAAAACCCACTACCCTTGAAACACAGCAACTGAAAATGATCCAGTCAAACATCTGTGATAACAGACCTAAGTATCCGGCAGTTTCCGAGAGAGAAACTCAAGGTGAAGACTAAATAGTGACCACAAAACCCACTTGCACATGCATGCCCAAATACCTGAAAATTCACCCTAAGAGCACTCCCTAACGCTAATCAGGTGTCATAAGTCTGTCTCACAGTACTAGGCTAACATTGCTACCTTATTTTGGTAAAAACATGTAGTGACCTCTCTAAATCACCACTATAATTACCAAAGTAATTCAAAAAAATGCAACTTATTATCACTAGTTTTCCTTCCAGTACTATCCACCCAAACGGAGTGTCTCAGCACTGGGGATACCACTGGGTCACTGTGTTTGTGTAGGAGTTGCTTTATGAACTGTTTCATACATAGCTGGCTTCTCCCAACATTTGGGATTTTTTTTTCCCCCCAGAAACAGCCCAAGAGACCAAAGCAAAACAAACTTTGCTTGGAATCAGTTAGAGAGATTAAATGTGCCATATGTTTAAAATATGATCATTTTAAAGTACCTATTTTTTGAGAGCAGACTGGGTTTCTCTTATTTCTCTGGTACTGTCCAGTGTGTCAAAGAGCAAGAACGGAGCTCTAAGGCCTTAAAACCCTCTTTCTCACAAAAACAATATAAAAAGCCGAATTCTACCCTCTGCATTGCCCCTGTAAGATTATGGGACCACAGTTGCTGGTCACACAGCCACAGATTTGTTTCACTCACTTCAACTGAAAAACAGGGCGACCCACTTGCAAAGGAAACATTAAGTCCCGTATGTGTAATTTAATGCACAGAGCATCTAAAGCTTTCCTCATCTGCCTTCTGGAGAGCCCAGCACAGCCACAGACTCAGACGGCTCTCACTCACCCACGAAGCTTTTCTGTTTTGTCACCTGGGGTGGGCAAACTGTGCTGGATCAAACCGAGTGACGACAGAAGAGAAGCTGAAGACGTGGAGGCTTTGGGCATCACTTGCAGGCACGTGCCAGTGAGATGGCCAAGATGCAGATGCTGTATAGACGCAGCTTCATTGTTTCCTAAGCATCTACTGCACTAATCCATTTGCTTCTAAAGAGAATGGGGATGGGAGAAGCAGAACATTCATTTCCTCCATCCTACATGTAAAAACCCCACCAGATGAACAGAGTAAAGCTGAAACGCCACAAATTCCTATGCTCGGCACTGCCCAAGTTCAGAGGCCATTTCTGGCTGGCGCTGTGACCGTCCTGCTATGAGAACAAACAGTCCACAAAAATGTGGATGGACCTTTTTATTTGGAACAATGGCACAACGACGAGCTGGTGTGTATGGAAATTCTTACATCTGAAACATCCCCTTCACTCTCCGCAATGCCGGTGGGACCACATAACTTCACTGAAAAACAGGTATCACATGCTGATTTGGTAGTTGCTAGCAATGAGCCAAATCTCTTCCAAGTTTTCACACTTAAAATAGGAAAAGATGCCTTGCCAAAATTGGATTTTTCTACAGGAAAACCAGACTGAAACCTTTAATATTAATACTTCGTTCGCACTAATCACTCACATTCTATACACAGCGGTATGTTTCAAGAATTGTCCCCACTTTTTCAGGGGACAATCTCAGTGTTGAAGCTTCTGTTTTCAAGAAAATCTCTCTGTTCCCCTCCATTGCAGGTGCAATAATCCTGGCACAGCTGTCTCCAGCCTCCGCCCTTCTAAGGAATAAACTGGGGGATGTGTGGGTATGTGTGGGCGGGTGGAAAAATCCCA
Source organism: Pampusana beccarii (assembly GCA_013399365.1). Classification (NCBI taxonomy): domain Eukaryota; kingdom Metazoa; phylum Chordata; class Aves; order Columbiformes; family Columbidae; genus Pampusana; species Pampusana beccarii. The sequence continues at coordinate 1,234,607 of VWYH01009010.1, forward strand.
TGAAATATTAAGAGCCATGTTTCAGACAGTCCTGCAGGGACGTAAAAGATTTCAGGACATCTCATATCATGTATATGGAAACTTTCTCTCCTGCCCATCCTGCCTGCTTTGCTGTGTGGTGTTCACTGGATGCTCGCTTGTCTTCCCTCTACGGGCTGTGACGTTTCATGGACATTCAGTGAAAACAGCTGATGATGAACCAGTTTTACCCTGGGGTAAAAAGCACAAGTAGCTATTAACTCTCCCTATAAACAAAAAATTATACAACTCATTCCCTACCTGCCTGGAGGCTGATGGTCTGACTGGGTCAGTCATCCTGTGCTTAGATGTTAAAATCTAAAATACTGGGATCTGGTTTTAATTCTCTGTACTCTGACTTCCTAAGCTGCTGGGCTGGGCATGTTTCAGAGACAGATGGTTCTTTAGGGTTCATGTACTTAAAAGAGTTCACAAACAGAAGAAAAAAAAAAAAACCAAAACCAAAAAGAAATCAAGTGCTCTCAGTGAAACAGCCCTTTAAATGCAGAATACCTTTCCAATGCATAAACCTCAGATAAATGTGCTCTTCAGAACCAAAGCCTAGAAAACAAAGTCCCAAAGGAGCTTTACCTACAGCTCCTTGTTTTGTCAATTGTCTCAGCAAGGACACACTTCTCTGAACAAAAGGGATTTTTTTCTTTTTCTTTTCTTTTTTTTTTTTTTCCAAGGAGAGTTAAGAGCTCCAGGTAGAAAAGCATCCATCTGTGGCAAGTATCTTAATTTCTACAAAAGACACAGGGAAGACAGAGCATCTGAAAGCATACTTTTAGTATACAATTTTTAGCACCAATANATGTTTTGATAGTATATTATTTGTTCATTACATATGAGTTTTACTGTTACTGATGATGACATTTAGCGCAGAACAGAATTACATTTGCCAGGGCTGAGTTTCTGGTCATGCCTTAAGGTTAGCCTTTGAATTTCTTTGGAGAATTCTGCACATGAAGCCAAATCAGAGTCTTATCCAGCTCTTCTCCGTACCAGTTACAGTTTCCCCTAAATCATTCCCTGAGGTCAGAGCTCAGCGATCATGAGTTAAGAGCCATATTTGCATTCACTGGCTGGCTGTCCATATGAGAAGAATCCCTTTTGTTCTAAGAAAAATCATGCAGAAATCAGAGTTGGAAAACTGACATGGAAGTATAAGAGAAGCTCACAGCACAAGAAGTCCTGCACTGATTTTCAGGAAGACTTTCTGTTGTAGAGAGAAGTTATTCCTAATCTTTCACATGGTTATTTACCATTTGTTGAGCACTTCCCATCTGTTCAGTGCTGTGGAAAGCTTTACTTTGCTTCTCCACGGGTCTCTGTCACTGCCCTCTTTTGAGTTAAACACTTATTTTTCTCATTTTTACAGATAATTTGACTGTATCTACATCATCTGGATTTTGTGGCTCTGTCTACAAACTGTCCTTCGTAACAGAAAGTTTTGCAGTCAGGCAGAAAACTGCGTATGCTGAGACCATGATTACGAGACAACACATTATTTGAACGTTCCATGAGATTAGTTCCCCAATCCAAATCTCTGCTTGTATAACATGGAGTGATATTTCCATAATATTCACGAACCACAGCAAATTGTCACACTATGGTCTTTTCTTCTAAAAAGGTACCTATCAGCTCAACTTCTGCTGTGGTCAGTCACTATTTCCATCATAAATTTCTACTTTTCTGGACTTATAAAATATGGCAATAAAATATCATGCCAAGATTAAACTTGGCATACAAGTTCTGTCCAGAAGTAACCTCAATTAATCTTTCTCAGCTAGCAAGTAAATTGACTTAGTCATTTTTAAGTCACTTGAAAATGAAAGCTGTAGAGGTTCTGGTTCTCATCACTTCCCTGCAGTCACATGTCTGCAGTTTCAAAAACCCTTAACTACTCAGCTAAAACAGTTTGTGAGGATACCTGAACCTCAACGTCCTGAGGAGGCTTTGTGCCACGGATGGGATTACATTTGCTGCTCCCTGTCTCACCTTAGCTATCGAGAGCGAGGCTGAAGAAAGATGTCATAGCTGGATTACTATGTGCTGTGCTGCTTGGGGCTCAGAATCAAATATAATAAACTTGGGTGTTTCCCATTTGGACCACTGGAGATGTTGGCTGCAGGAACAGGGACCTCACAGCCTTGACAAGCACATCTTAGACACACCATGGAATCACTTGGAGTTCTTCCAGGCAACCATATAGAGGTACCTATATTCCTCATTCTAGTGTTTCATGAACTGCTTATGGAGAATTAGATTGGTAGAAATCATTCTGGCAAAGTGTTCTGGAACACTATATTGTAACAGAAGGACAGTCTACTGCAACACTTGCTCAGTCATTTTTTGGAAAGTAAGTGTAGCAGAGGTATTCTTCACAAGTCGTTTTTCTTTGCACTTAAATCTAAGTTCTGTCGGTTCTCTGTGCCATTAGAAATTTGTTGTCCGCAGCTGTTCAGAGGCTCTCACTTGCATTAGGATTCCACTGTGCTGTATGTTATTCAGCCTTCCACAAGTTCCAACCCAGAACCTGCATCTGAACCCAACATCCATCAAGTTTCATGAGTGCATCCTAAGGGGAAAGAGGTCTTTGTTAATGGATCCTACTGTGGGATCTGATCTTCATCCATATTTGAAGTGATTTGTTTTCCCATCTGCAGATTTTCAAGAACAAAGAGGGAAAATAAATTATTACTCTGAATATCTGGCCCATTCTGATTAATCAGGCCAATGACGCATGTAAAGACTTCTTGGGAACTCTATTCATTACTATCATCAGCTGCTGTATTTTCTAGAATATTTCAAATCGTACATATACTTCACAGTTCAGCTTTCCTGTTACCACAATGTGTTAGCAATTAATGTGCGACAAACAAGCAGACAATTGTTCCATTTCCAGGGAATAAAATCTCGAAGGATAGAAAATGGAATAGAAACTATCCATCCTTCTCTATATCCTGAGAGTTAAAAATAGAGTGAGCAATTCTCTCTGCAAACACACCATGGGGTTTAGGCCATAGCTAAACAGCCACTTCAATTTGGCATATGGTTTTACTGCTCCTCAAGTCCTGTCCTCTCCTTACCCTTAACTATTCACCCCCGGCTTCTCCTTGGTGTTAGCACAAGAGTTCAAGCAACCATATGATAAGGCGGGCCAAAGAGCTGGCTCTACCAAAACCAATTTTTTTTTTTGCTTAGCTTAACTCTCAGCCTTGATGTGACTCACTGTAGTACCACATAGATGCCAAAGGAGGAAAGGGTGAGACGAGGTGAGGATTGCATAAGCTGGTGTGACTGCCAAAGAAACACTCATGCAACCACAGCCCCAGTCCCAGTCTTACTCCTGGGGGCAGGAATGTGACAGAGAGCCTGCTTCCTCCATCAGCTGCTTCTCCATCGCTCCCCTTTGGCAGTGGCAACTCCCAAGTCCTTGGGGTCTGGACCAGCTTCTTTGGGTAGCAGGATTGCTAAGAGGTGCTGGGAAAAGCCCAGCAATGCAGCGCTCATGATCAACGCTAGTAACAGGACAAAGAAATACAATCAAAGGACATGGCTCTGATGGAGGAGGTTATAGGGTTGAGAAAACGGACCCTGAGAAGATGAGGAAGAGAGGAAAATTAAAATTAAAAATCATAACATATCACAACACCTTCACCTGCAAAACTCTTTATTTTCCCTAAGCAGACCCTGTGCTCAATGGCCAGAGGTCACTAAACGATGGGGATTTTCCTGCTGCACGCAGTGAACTTCACTTTGAGCAGGAAAGATGTCAAACGCAGCTGGCTGGCTTGCAGTTTGCATCTCTTTCAAGCTCTGTGTTGGCCTTTGTTCTGCATGAAACATAACTCTGGAAATCCAAGAGAGACTTGGGGGCTGCCCAAATGGTTTGACAAATACTGACTTAAAGGAAATGCATTTGCCTACCTGATTTCTTTTAAAATGTCACTAAGGCACCCATTATTTCTGTTCTCTGCAATATCTCACTTGATTCCTACTTGGTACAAAGCTCTCAATATGGCTTGTGTTACAGGAAGGAAGGTGTAAGTGGTTGAGAAGCACCTTGCTCCCAGAAAGGTATCTCAAAGGAGGGAGAGAGATTCTGCTAAAGTCCTACGGCATGATTTTTATAAGAAAATTGATGCTGGGCTGACAGTCCTTGTAGAAGACTGCTTTTCTTATTTAATGGTACCTTACAGGGTGAAGGAAGTGCAAGTTTAATACAGCCAAATCTAGAGCTTTGTATTTATGTATATGCTCTACAGACTGATAAAACTACTAGTGTACTAATTAAATGTACTTCACCAGCCAAATCTTTAAAACAGAACTACTCAAAAAGCAGGACTGTATTATGATCTCACTTGCTTTACACTGATTTTATTAAAAAACTAGAAAAATGCAGCAGACACCTTAAAAATTCATTCTTTGATGATCTTACAAGACATGATGTACATACAACTATATGTCTGTACTTGATTGAGAAGCAGACGATTGTGTTTACGGCTTGTGAGATGTTCAGCTGGCCAAAAAATTGCACAGTACATGTAAGCACAATAACTTTGTAAAGGAAAACTTGCACAGTGTGCCCCATATAGTTAGGACCAATTACTTACTGTTCTTACTCGCACTTGCTTGGAACAGTTGTAACTACACACACTCTCCAATGTGTAAAAAGCACCCTTTTACATCCAGGCTGCCTCTGCACCTTAAGGGGTGTAGCTAAGCAGGCTGCCCTGGCTCTGAACAGGCTGATGTTTTCCTCACACTGCAAAAATGTTCAGTTGTCCAGGTACAGCAGATTTACGGGCCTTCCGTGCCAATCTAACAGCTCAAAAAACTCAGGCAAGGAAAAAATTCAGCCCTATAAATACTATTATTTGAACTTCTCCTTCCACTGGTTACAGATTAATATTCAGTGTCAAAGAAAAGCAACAGTTAAAACTGGGAAAAACACAGAAACACAGTTGGGTTTTCAGAAGTGTTCCGCGTTTGTCTAGTCCTGCTCTAGTTTGTGCAGGTTAAGCCCCATAACTGAGCACTTCTGGGAGTTGAAACATGACTGTTCACTGAGGCTCTGCAGTAATTGCTTCTTGGAGAAAGATGGTAGCACGTTAAAATGTAATACACGCTACATAATAAAAACAGAGGCTGTGCTTTTTTGCAAGTCTCGTGGAATGAAACTCAGCTGTTTTGCTCTGCACAGGTTCCCCTAACTGTTCACTTGGTTTCAATCCATCTGGATTTTCACCACAGAATTTTACTTGGAGTTTCCAATTCTAATACACAACACCTCTGCCAAAACCACATCACATTCAAACCACAGGAAATCATGAATTTGGCACTGTTTTGACATGGAAGCTGTAAACAGTGTGCAGGTTCACTCAAAACTGGATCACTGTCCTTTGAGTTATGAAACACAACAAAACTTCCAGCAAACCAGGTCAGAATTCTGAATAACTAAAGTAAGAGGAAATTATGCGACTTTTGCATGGATCAAGACTTTGTTATAAATATTTTCCCCTAGCTTTTTTCCTTTATCTGTGACCATACTACGTGGAAGAATAAAAAGAGAAGTTGAATTTCCTCTTTTCCAAGTTCAAGTCAAAACAGGATTTAGCTAATTCTCATAGCTCTAACATACATGTAACTTATTAAAGGGTAGTTTCCTATTGGCAGTCTTGAGTATGAATAACTGTAAAAGCCAGAGTTAAACTGAAGATATTAATATGGTTTAGTTTTATGTGCAAAATAGTAGGTAGTCAACTTACAGCTAACTTACACCACTGCTACAGGAGCAAGCCTCCCTTTTAAAATCCACTAGATTTTTAGCTGCCAAACACTGGATTTTTTCCCCAAGATTCCCATTATCAAGCCACAAGGAATTTTTATGAAAATGGAAAAGTCTAAAGTATGATTTTTGCCTTCAAAATAAGCACTGCCCTAAAGAAACACATATTTGTAAAGAAGTCACAAGCTCATTGACGATGACAGGAAAACAATCTAGATTTCCAGACCAAGCCTGAAAACAACCCGGATTCCAAACCTACCCAAGCCAGAAGTTTGAATGCAGAGCTACGTGACGGTGGATTGACTGAAGTCAAACAAATAGGAAGCAAAATGCAGTCATGCGAAAGAATATTTATATTATGGCACTGCCTGCAAAAAAACGCAGTTCAACCTTGCTGAATTTCTTTTTTACCAGATTCTTAAACCAGGCATTTTGAATGTCAGAAGAACTCTGCAGGGATCTGTAACACACAGAACCATACACCAGACATATCTGACCTGTCATCGAGTTTTCGGATGTACATAGTTGCTCTCGCAGCTTTTCCACGTCGTCTGGATGAACCTGTTCGTACAAAGTGCTGCCAAACCATTCAGACTGTGGTTGGTTCAGCACAGGAGTCACCGAATCCGATACGTAGATCACTCTGCCCGTCTCAGCTGCAACTACAAACAGGAACCCATCTGCAGCCTCCAGGATAAGATGTTTCAGTTCCTTCCAAAGAAAGGATTTGATTAGAATGCCAGCAAGAAAAGGGAATTAAATAACACATCTGTCACTGCCAAAGAATATTGCTTTCTTGCGATCTTAGTAGCTAATCACAGCCTAAGCAGAAATTTTCCCTGTGTTACTGATATAACAACACAACAGAACTTGCAGCAAGCCATAAATTGCTGATCTTAATAACAAACACCACTTTGTTTTCCTTTATTAACTTTCATCTGTTGATCTCAAAACACTTCAAAAAAACTAAGTAACTAAAACTCATTGCATATTGTGTGATAGGCATCTAACATTAAAAAAAATAAAAAGCTTTTTCAGAGTACAAACAACGGAAATGAACAGCTATAACTCATAAAGCAAACTCACCCCTTAATTAAATGTCCTAAATAATTTAATTGGAAAGAAACCAACAAGTCTTTCTGGTTGTTTTGGTTTGGTTTACTTTGGGTTTTTTTTTCCCCCCTCAGGATGAGCTCTATTTGTAAATTAAACAGTCCCTGGATAAAAGGCAGAAAGTGTAATGGGAACAAGGACAGGAATCCCCAGCCTCCCCTCCCATTAGGGGGCCTGAGCCACTACCCAAGATAGTTGTATCACTTCTAGCTTTACTTTTCCAGCCTGTGAATGTGAGATCCAAAGGGTGTGGAACACCTCTGTCTTTGGCCTTTTCGTCATCCTGGATACTTCTGTCCCGAGACACCCTCACATCTGCCTGAGATGCAGCACCCAGAGCCCCGATGATAACACAGAAACGCTACCTTTGCCTAACAGAGCTGGAAAACCTCTCACAGGAAAGGAAAACAACAACCACTCCATTTCCTGGGAAACAAGCTCCAATAGCCTTTGCTTGGTGGCTCCAGTGACCACCACAGCTTGCTCAGATACTGCATCTGGAACTGGGAGCTTTGGACAATCTGAGTCCCATTCCAGCTTGGACAGTTCAGCATGGCTGGTGTGCAAGTGGCAGATATCAGCTGATAAGGTGAGGATCAAAACCTGGTAAATTCTACTAAAGAAATGCATAACTCATCTCTAGATACACTTAACAGACTGTCAACTTCTGCTGTTTGTAGAGAAAGCACATCAGCTCCGAACCACTGACTAAACAAAAAACCTCACTGCGTAGCTGGCTGCACTACACAGAGGATAATGAAAGCTGTTTTGCATACGTTATTAACAAAGATGAAGATAAACTCCGTCATTCTGCAAGGTTCAAAAAACCAAAAAGTTGCAATGAGAAGTGGCCAGGGTGCCCTACTAACAACCAGCAGAGCGGCACAGTCCCTCCAGAAACACATCAGGAAAGCCAGAATAAGTAGAGATGGGAACACTGCGAGGTCAGCAGCAGCTGCTGTTTCTCCAGTAGAAAAAAGTATTGCCTCTAGCCATAACTTACATGTGTAAGTGCTTAAATCGTTCAGACCACAAAAATGCACATTATACCCATAGGACTTCAAAAACAATGAAGGTGGTAGGAATTTTCGGTGTGCCCAGTTAAACACAGTTTTCCTTCGAGCGCTGGGTACATCTTCCTTCTTCCATCAAAAGTGTAACCAAGGAAGAAGTACCTCAGCCAGTACAGAGGGGATTAATCTCTGCACAGTTCAGCTGCCGGGAACTTACACATTAAGACCAAACAATGTTTTTAACCTTCCTCCAAACCATGAGGGGCAGGTCTTTCCAGATTAATTTTTCCCTATTGTACAGAATCTTTGTTAGGATGAGAAGAACCCAGTTCTGGAGGTGAAAATTCCTTTCCAGTGATGAGAGGAGCAAGTGATTTGCTTTTCAGACGGACAGACCTCAATGGCAAGAATGCCTATTTTGCTGCTTCAGAGGGAAAGACTTATCATATAGTTAAGATCAAGTCCAAACAGTCAAAAAAAATGTCTGTATTCACACCTTGGACATGTAGCTTCTACCAGTTACTACAGAACAGCAAAGGATCAAGCTGAGACTCCACTCCTCTCAGCATTTCCTCACATCTTTTAAGACCACAAACCAGAAAAAAAAACAGACATTGTGAAAAATCTACCTGTTCTGTAAGAAACGATGGCTTGTAAGCTCCATCAGTAGATTTGTTTCCAGTGCCCCTCATTGATTTCATGTGTGAAACGGCCATCCGAAGAATTGTCAACTTGTCAGGCTTACGAGCCAATGCGCTACAAGTGGGTACCATATCAGAGAGTTCGGTGATGTACTGTGTCATCTTATTTCTCCTGCGTCTCTCAATTTCACTATGATTCTCCCTGAACATTTAAAGAAACACCAAACCAACAGAAAAGCAGACATGATTAGTAAGAATTTCAACTGGAGGTAGCGAATCATAATACTTCACACTTGTTTGGCTGTTTTCACCCCAGGAAAGCAAAGTGCTTTACAAAGCTAAGTACTATTATCCCTCAGTTTATAGACAGAAAATCCAGGCCACAGAAGGATAAATATGATTTGCCCACAGCTGTGAAAAGACCCCACATTTCTAGCTATTGGCTTGTGCCCTTAATCTCTTAACCGTTTAATTTCCCGCGGTTTAAAGGCAACAAACGAAGTAGAGAGATGTGAGGAACTGACAACTGCCATCTCCAGCCAAATTCCCAAATTTGCCGTGATGCATCTCACAACTTCCAGTCCTTGCTCAAGGTGTTGGATCTGCTTATAAAAGGTTTGTTTTAGAAGAAACCTTTCACTAACAGCTGTATCAGGTCAGCAGTAAGTGTCAGCACTGACTTACATAAAAACCCACTCACTGACAACACAGATCTCCAGTCCTGTAATGCTGTGTGGAACATCCCGCATCCCCGCAGGGAGACACTACATCCCTATGGGATCAGACTGCAGGACAGGGACCATATATGGCATAACAGTACATGCAAAAAAAATCCCAGTAAATAAATAAAATGAGTATGAAAGACAGCAAGTAAACATCTGGCTTGTCAGACAGATCAGAATTTATGTTCGAGAACAATCTAGCACAGCAGGGAAACAACAATGACAGTGCTTAATGCTGCCCCGCTTCGGGCTGAGCTCCCATGTTCTCATCCTTTATAGCAAACATACGACTGAGGTAGTGAGTCAAATTCGACAATTCTCAAAATGAGCAGTCACCAAAATGTTTCAGAACTGAAGATCTGGAGTTCAGTTTTCCCACACTGTAAATCACCATTGCTTGATCACTATTAAGGAATTACACCAATATATGCATCTGAACTGGTCCAAATGGACCTAGAATACTTCAGTGCCAAGCACTTATTTTTCCCATACTGTACCTGTCAGGTGGCAGCTAAACACAAGTATGCAACAGGTACATGATGCTTCAGATGTCAAAGTAGCATCTTCCACTGATTTCAACGAGCCGTGGATGGCATTTTCTTGTGGGATCGCTGGCTGATCCAACAAGATGTGGAAGGTGATCACTTGAAGAGTCCACCAGCATTGATTGGTATGATAACGCAACATTAAAAGAAACTGCAACATTCTTTAGAGTTGACTGTTATGAAGACTGATCAGGAAAAGAGGAAAAGACTTGGCACACTTTCTGGTTACTTTTAATAAAGAAGCCTTTTCTTAAAATGCAGGAAAGAATTCGAGTTGTAGTATCCTCCTACCTGAAATAGGGGAATGCATGAGCTTGCCCTGCTTTACAATGTGTATCCTTCCCCTGCACATATAGCTGTTATATGCATGAGGCGTTGTCTCCAGAAATACCACTTGTTACGGCTACATGCAGAGTTATTATTCCTACTGATGCCTATGCCTACTCTGATATTCACAAAATCCAGCCCGTGGTTCTTCAGTAAATTACAGCCAGTCCCTTGGTTAAGGTCACTATTTACTTAATTATCTGTTACACTCTATAGTGACCCTTTGCACTTCAAATGGCTGGTAAACAGCCTCTGCGTGGGTCTGCACAAATGTAGGAGAGAACAGTGCCTGTGGGAGCTGGATCGTATACACAATCTGAATAGCTTGTGTGACAGTGCACATGTACATAAGAGCACACACGTGTACGTGGAGTTGGATTGTATACACATAGGCAAGCGGAACAACTACTGTGACAGTGCACATGTATTTAAGGGCACATGTGTGTACATGTCAGCATATGCATCCAGATAAAAATGGACAAGGGGAAGAAAAATGCATTTTTACATGAGGAAAGCTTGCTCCAAGTTCAGCATTTTCACAGAAATGGTGATCAAGAAAAGAGAGAGACAAAGAACACACATACTCAACATATATTTTACATTTATAAATAAATACTACATTGCCTGCCACTTTAATGCTCGTGAACATTGAAAACAACCATTACAAAGGGTGAACAAAGAGACTGCAAAACTTCCTGAGAAGGAAGGGAAGAATACCCTATAGTCCATTTCATTTATGAAAATGAAAGCTAAAAAGTAATAGTATGTTAATCAGCTGGCCATGAAAGTATCCAAGCTAACAACCACCGAAACTCTCCTGAAACCAGTTCAAATTTAAACCCTTAAAAGAAAAAGAGGGGCTGTGCTCCTCTTCCATGAATGTCTGCCCTAGGAACCCTGGCATTCATAAACATGTACACAGAATGATGTCCTAATTCTGTCATTTCTAACTTTGTTTTTATATGGAAGTTTTGGAGGGACATTAAATTTTGGGAGGTTGCAGGAGCTGATCCAAACCCACTTACATCCAGAGTCAGTATTTCTGATTTCAAGCATCTTTGGATCAGCCAACCTCTTGACTTTTGATCAGTCAGAACGGCATCATATAAAATAAAAATGGGGGTAAACTGTATTTTATTTCCCTTTTTCCTACCTGGCCATCCTTTCTGTGTCAGCAGTACATTGATCGCCATCCCACCTAGAAACAAAATGACCAGCTCTCTAAGCTAGGGCACACGTACTGAGATTTTTTGGACAGGAACATCCCTCTCTTTTCTCTCAGCAGAAGAGCTCTACAGAACACGCCTACCTTGCAAACTTTTCCTTATCACCAGAGATTTGATCACCATCATACCTAGAAAAAAAAAGATATTAAGTAAATGCATAAGGGTTATACATTGCATAATAGTCAACACAGAGCAGAAAGCAAAGAGGTTCACTACTGCAAACTATTAACATTAAAAGCAAGAAAAATGAGGGCATGAGAATGACAAAGCAAAGAAAACAGAGTCTGATGAAACTTCCAAGCCATGCCGATTCAAAAGCTTCAGTTATATATTTAAAAAACTTAGAGACACATTTCAGTGGATTTATGCAAACACTTTGACATACACTCATTGCTTGGGAAACTTAACAACCAGCACCATTACAGAAAACACCACCGAGCTTCTATTGACAGCAGCCCATGAAATATTCATTGTTGTGTTGGAAGTTAAAGGGCTGTGTCTTTTCCAGATTGCAACCACAGCTCACTCCACTCAGCAGAGGGCACTGATGGTCTACAGATAACATGGGAGGGCAGAGACACACGCTGAAGTGCAATACTTTATGTAAGGACACCTTCAGAAATAAGCTCTGGTAGGTACAGACACTGCACCGACTGCTGGGAAGACTGGCAGAAGTCAGCCAGGAAGGTGAAACTGCTGGGTAAATAGAAGTGAAATTAAAACTGGCTGAAACCCCTAAGCAGGTATCTCATTCGTACCCAAATCAACAGAAGTGAGATGCCCAAACAGGTATGTGCAGTGTATGGGCAGCGACTTTATGGAGGAGATCCAGATCAATGGGACTTTTGCCCCATGGGATTAAGGATTCACTGTTTCTGAAGCATTTTCCCAGAGACAGGCAGCAATGTGAAATTTCACTAGAAAAATGACATGCGGTTCCTCCTTTCCCTTTCCTAAAAACATATTAATAATTTGAATTTATATTTTGCTAGCATTGTTACAAAAAGATGCATTTGTTTGCAAAAGACCTTACTTTTGGAGAAACCAAATCGCTTACTCCAAAACAGAAAATGTAGGTTTTCCAAAATACAAAAATAAGGACAATAGCTTTTCTACAAGTGAAGAGTATTACTGCTAAAGAATCGTCAAGTGAGATTTTGTATTAGAACTACACCTTTTATCACAAGACAGCCTATAAATGTCTCATGTATTAGCTAACAAATACAGCGTAATTAAGCATCTTTTCTCCTCTGAAAAACTAATAATGAGCTTTTCCTTCCTTTATCTTCTCAAATGAATTAAAACTAACTTTAAGTACTTCAACTGTGCAAGTTCCTCTAGGAGGTTTCATATTTGGCTTCCTCATTAAGACTCAAAACACTGAAGACAAAGCTTAAGCGAGACTTGAGCTGTATTTCTTTCTATGTTGTGTTTAACACCAGTACCCTCAAACCATTCAAGTGAAAACGCCACTTTATTTCACTTGACTCTGCCCAGAGAACAGACTGAGCCCAAAGAATTCTAAACAAAAAGACAGACTGAACGAGGAATAGCCACATGCGGTTAGGTGAGAAGTACATGCACACGCCTCCATGTGACGGTGAGATGCCATGCAGGTACCTGAGCTGGCCTGGAAGTCCCTGAGAAGCAAGGTGTGTTAACTCAGGTGCAGGACCGCACTAACACCACTGCCTCCTCTGCTCCCACCCGCCTGGGGCTTGTGTGCTCATCCCTGCCTGCCTGGTTGTCTGAGGATGTTATTGCCTCCAGCTACTGCTTTCTCCCTTCCAGGCTCCCAGCTGAGCTCACAGTATCACAGTATGTCAGGGATTGGAAGGGACCTCAAAAGATCATCCAGTCCAATCCCCCTGCCGGAGTAGGAACACCCAGATAAGGTTACAGAGGAAGGTGTCCAGGCGGGTTTTGAATGTCTGCAGAGAAGGAGACTCCACAACCTCCCTGGGCAGCCTGGTCCAGTGTTCTGTTACCCTCATTGAGAAGAAGTTTCTTCTCAAATTTAAGTGGAACNGCAGCTCTCTGTCCTTCTCCCTGTGTAAATGCTTCTTCAGGAACTTCGGTGAAAGCCAGCTGGGTCAGCTTAAACATTTAAACTGCTGTTTTTGCTAACCAAATAATTTTGATTGAGACAAGCTAGGGTCAGTCACAAGAGCAACCTGGAGAAGCAAAAAGTCCTGAAGGGACACAACTAGAAGAGGACGGTCTGAACACGATGCTGGGCATCTCTGCACTGTTTTGCTGTACTCTCTAAAAGCAGAACTTGGGGGTTTACAGTATTTAAATATCAGATTTTGATCTGACATCTAAAATCAGAGTCTAAGCACAACACAGCATACTTCTCCAATAAAAATAATGGAACTACTGGCTCTCCACACCACCAAACTTTGAAAAGCTGAAGCCAGGATAGACAGAGACCAACACATGTGCACTTGCGTGCCTGACGCTTACGCAGGCACAAATCAGGTCACATTTGTCACAAATCTTGCTCCCTTAACATGTATCTTCTAGCAAATACTTGGACTAGCCCTCAGATCACCAGTTTTAACACCAGTTATTGGAATATCCTTTCTGTAAGTGACATCAGATAAACAGAGGTGCTACAGGGCTTATCTAGTAGGTTATGATATGGTGTTACAACACATCCTCAGCACAGTTATCTGTCAGACTGACTCGTAAGATCTTGTTAAAACCCCACGCTGACACCTGTGTTTCAACGTGGTGGCTGCTATTGAGCAGCAGGTAAATTTGGATAATCAGTGGTCATCTGTAGGCCTCAAAGTATCTACCCCTCACTGCAGCTGTGTGCTTTCGAGTGAAAAATGCAAAGAGTGTGACCAGGAAAAAAAAGGAAAAGTGAAAAAATGGCAATGATGCTTTAATGTTTGTTTTTATTTCTAGCCTAGAATGTTTCACGTTAATTAATGTTTATTTTGGCAAATTTTAATATACAGTTACACCTAATGGTACTTAATGAGTTTTAACCTTAAAAAAACAATCCACACCTCTAGGATGTGTCATATTGTCTAAACAAGCAGTTAACATCTGAAATAAATTCAAATGAAAATTCATTTTCAGTGGCAGAAAGGCAACTTCAGCAGTGTCAAATAACCAAAGTTCATCTACAGCAGTTGAAATAACAAGCTAAAAATCACAATTTTTCTCATTTGACAAAGCTGCAGAGTGAAATTATGACACACACAGTCAGCTTTGTAAGCCAATAACTACATTACACAGATTTCTGCCAGGATGTCTAATATGCAGAGGAAGCTGATAAAAAGAGCAACTAGAATTTAGGTCAAGTGTTGGCAAGTTCTGCAGCCATATTCATATCAACTTTAAAACATCAGTAGCGAGATAGTTGTCTTTTGCCACTGAAAGAAGTCAGTGATTTGGCCAACTCTTTGTGAACGCTCACCTTGAAAATTTGCTGGGCCCCTCCCCATCTTCATCATCGAAGTCCATTCTGTAAAAGCAAGATTTCCAAATCAGTAATCATGACGTTGGCAACGGTGACATGAACAGTCAAGCCAGAGGTTCCTGACCTTGTTTGATTTATATTTTGCCTGGAGGTGTTAATGACTCTAGATTCCAGTCTTGCTCATGATCTCCAGACCCCCTAAATTAGCTCATCAGCTGTCAAGAATACAAAGAATACAAGGGTTTTTTATAAATTAATAAAACACTGTTCTTCTCCACAGAAATCTGCACTGTTAAAATTAACAAATGAAATGAAATATGAAACAAATAGAGTTCTCGAGAGATTGTCAGAACTAATATCTCTTACACCTGATAGAAGCTTACAGAAATCAGTGGGGACTCTATGCGAGAGGACTGAAATTAAGGCTAAAGAAAATAAAGGCCACTGGTTTTGTCCCAGTCTAAAGCAAGCACGTTAGAGGTAGCGCAGAATAAACTCCCAGCATCCCTGCTAAGAGGATTATCTACATCAGCGCTATTGATTGTAACTGTGGTACATTCTTTAGCCTTGCCCTATATTACCAGTCGTTTCACACAAATTACCAGTCTGCAGATGGCAACTACTCTGTGGTATTCCCGTGGTCATTACTAAAACAACCTATGGGTCAACTGTGTACCTAACTTACCCGATTTATGTCCCAGACCTTTTTCTTATGTTAATCAAAGAGAAATGCTCTTCCTTGGGCCAAATCCCAACCCTCCAGTTGGGGTCCCCCAGGGAGTCACAAAAAGCAGGAACCTCTTTCTTAATTTCTTATACAGAGAGACTGGGAAGATTAACTTCCTAAATTAGCCATCTAAATGAGTTTCCTGTGTTAGGCAGTGCGACTGCCTCCTTTCCATTGATATCAAGTCACTACAAAGTTATGCAACAGTATAATCTCCAAAGCGTTTTATATGTTCTTACACCTTTAAAAAGAGGTGGACAAACACATATCGCAATTATACAAGGGTGACTCTGCCATAAAGGCAGATTAAGAATCAAGCTGATACAAAAATATCATATATAACTACTGTATTAGTGTATCTATTTCAACAAGCAAATACATTTAGTATGATATACAGACCTTGATCAGTCACTTAAATGTAGTTCATGTAAATATGAAATCATAGGGGTTTTTTGCAAACAATTCTGTCAGGTTTCCTTAGCACTTCAAGGTTTCTAACATTTCCGTGAAATAAAACTTTATACAATTACAGATTCCATGTCTCTAACACTTTTCATATTGATAAGCCATATTAAAGGCAAAAACCCTGTAAAGTGACAATATTTCTCTCAATGTTAAAATAAATCCTTACAAATTCAAAATGTTCATAGTGTGGGAACAATGATGTATAAATGCTCTTTAAAACTACATCAGCACAGAGAATTATGAGTGACAGTCAGGCAATACCACCTTGCATCCTAACTTGGATAACAAAGACAGGCTGGTCTATACAAGACATATCTGAGTCACAGTAATCTACGTACAATCAGGACAAGGGCAGCAAATAAGTACAGAAACTGGAAATGGTATTAGAAAAGTCACAATAATATTTTCCAGATGGTAACAGCGATTATTCATTTCTGAAGGAAGCAGAAAGAAAACCATTTTCCCTAAAGAGTCTTAAGAAAAGATTATGTATTTAATTTGGTTAAAAGTTTGATGTAGTCATCATTTTCACTATAAATCATGTTTTTGCTCACCCAATTACCACCAAATGCGGTTTTAAAGCCAGCGACCCGGGCTGCCTGGCACAGCCGATGTGCTGCCACCTGTCACCCCAGATGTGGCCTCCAGCGCTGGCACCAGCAGCCTGAATTTCCCCAGATCTGTTGTGTATACAACACTCCCAGCAATTTAACATTTATGCATTACCACCTAGCCAAAGGTCTCCTCTTACCTACCTGCTTCTTCCCCACATATAATAATGTGCCTGTAGGTGACATCCCAGAGCAAACTTCCGAGTTATTCCAATTGCAATGTTTCTAACCGACACCAAAATTGTGAAAGCCAGTGTTACAGGAGAGCTGTTTGTCTACAAGCAGAGGGCATGATCAGACCAGCAATGGTCTGGCTCATCTGGAACCACCCGCACAAGCATCACATCGGGCATATCCCTCACTGGTTTCATGGGCAACTGAAAACACAAACGGGAGAAACCTCCTGTTTCAAACTTGGGGGATAAGGGTTGCAGAAAATATATATTATTCTGGGGAGAAGCCTTTTCTTCAGGGACTTAATTTGGGATGGATTCACTTTGTCATTCTTTTCCGTCCTCTCCAACACACTGAGATCCTGTGCCTTGGTAGATTTTCTCAAGCTTACAGCCAAATACTCCAGCTGAGCACTACGAGACGGCTTTTTGCCCCCAAAATCAAATATTAGCTCTACAACATTTAGTCGAGTGTATTATTACTGGAATGTAACGCAGAGAATTAGGGAGACCCTGACGGCTGTTGATGGCTCGGTCCTGCCGCCTGTGCCGTGTGACGACTTCCAAAGAAACAAGTGGGACCAGCTCACCTGTTTATCCAGCTGGCCGGGTGTCAGCTTCACATCTTACATGATCCTGATGGGTTAATACCCATCGGAAATACCTACCATGTTTATGGCAGGCTCATTAGAGCGGAATCTGAGTACCCATGATGCAATACCAACTACAGCAATCTAAATCGTTAAATAACACCTTTGCTTTGTTAAACTACCTAAAAATCTTCACTTTATTCCAAATGCAAGATAAAAAAAAAAACCTAAACATAATATTAAATAAAAAATGTCAATATTTGTAAGAATGCAACAGCAAATGCATCTCTGTCTCATCCTTGTTAATAAACAAGTTTCCTAATTTCACACTTCACTGTGTAAAATGAAAACCACCCTTTTAAAACAACAACAAAAATCCTCAGGTGTAAAGGCAGTGATTCCAACGTCCTGCCTGAAGCACCGCATCTCGTTACAGCAAGGCAGAGCGAAAGATAAGGGAATCAGCTGTAACCTTTAGCAGAATACATAAAAATAATATCCCAACAAACTCCTAATACCCTAACAGATAAGATCTTCTGTTCAGATAGAATATATTGCACATTAACAAAACAGTAGAAGCAGCTTCCAAGAAGATAAATGACATCATTTCAGAAAGAGTATCTTTTATCTTCATTTAAAATTCTCATTAAAAAGAGACTTTTAAAAAAAGAGCTGCGCTATGCTCTTTTGTTTTGAAGAGACAGCATAAATCTTGTTTTCTTCTTTCATACTGTTCATGTCAATCGTGAAAAGGCTTGATGTATGAGGTTCTTATTAAAATATATTTTGCTCAAAAGTCACGTGGGTACCATAAATACCGTGACAAAAATATTTTTAAATTTATTTATTTTTAATTAGGAATACTTTCATTAAAAAAAATAATAATGAAACCCACAAACACCACCCACAACAAGGTGGGAGAGGACTGGAACATTGCAACAAAATCATTATGTAAAATTCCCAAGAAATGTCAAAAATGGCTTGCAATGACGAGGCAGTGAAGGAAGGTGGCCAGCAGGAACACCAGGAGCAGATGCAGCTGAGAGGCAGATGGGGATCTGTACTCCAGCCTTTGTTCAGTACAATATGGGGGGTACACCTGGGGATGGAGGCTGGTGAGCTGCGGTCCCTTCCCCTCCCTATCTTGCAGTTCTGGGTCAGAGAAAAGACAAACAAAACCAATGCATCTGTAAACCAACCAAAAAACCCCACCAAGCCTCCTTCTCCAGGTACCGATAACCTAGGAAGGTAAAAAAGCCCCGTAACTTCTAGTAAAGCAAAGCCTAAGGAATAATCACAATCAAATCAAATCAAATCAAAAACTGATTTGACCTTAACCTGAGGTAGTCATTGACCTCTGTAGCGCATTATCTTAGGCTGTCACTTTTTTCTATAAAGTACTTGGTACAATTTATAGAAAGCAAAAATATTTTTCCAAGCTGTCAACAAAGCTGAATTCCAGCACCGCAGAAACACTTTCTGATAGTCAATGAGTTTAAACTGATCTACATTCAAGTCCATACAGCAATTATTCTGCCAGCTTGCCTCAGCAATTATGAGAAAAGAAACAATTTTCAGAGATAACCGAAGCTGGAAAAAGATTACTGTGTTGACTAGGTACATTCCTTTATGTTTGACACAAAGCATTCATTTCTAAAATGCCCAAGGATTTAGGTGTACAGAGATGTATCACCAGGGCAGTAATGAAAGGAGCAAGCGTTATTTGCAACTTTGTTCAAAGAGAAGCTGGGAGGAATTAGACACAGCAGGCATTCTTTCCCTCAAGGTCTGAACATGTCCACACTGAATGAAAAAAACAAAACAAAACCAAAACCAAAAAACAACCAAAAAAACCCCAACCAACAGAAAAACACACAAAAAAGCACCCTCAGCTCAGGCCTGGAGAAGGGTCATTAGTTTAGAGCTACGGTGCACAGATGAAATATCACTGGGTATAGCAGCAAATCTATACTACCTTTGTCACTGAATTTGCATGTTAAATACATCTAAAATAATTTGATTTTATGTTCCACCCACCCTCCCCCTACTCCACTTTCTTGCAAATAGATGATGATACTTAAAATGCAATGGTTAAAGCACAGCTTTCAATTAATATCAAATCAGTACTTAATATAATCAGAAGACTTCACAGTCAGAAGCATCAACCCTTGGTAACAGTAATTTCTAAACCAGTACTTGCAGTTGACATGGTTTATGATCAAAAAAGAGATCAACTAACCTGCAACTCAAAAGTACAAAAGTTCATATATGTTATGTAGCAATGAAAATATGCCAATGCTTTGTTTTCTCTTTTGAGTGGAAGTCTGAAAAGGCTTTATCATTGAACAGTTTTAAAATAAACACGTGATGTCTCTCAAAGACAGATTTCAGGAGCTTCTGAGACCTATTTCATATGACGAGCTCAGCATATGGAAACACACTCAGTGGGGGTAAAACCTCCAAATTGTGCTGTCCAAAGGAAACCCCCCAAAACAACCATCCTGAGTGTTCATGTCACACCAACTCAACTCCACGTTCAAGGCAAGGTCCATCTTCTCCCTTCTTAATTCATTCCAGGATGGAGACACCTAAAACAGTCAACGTACCTTGGCGAACAATCCCTAGAGTAGCTCTCACAAGGAATAATGTCTTCTCCTTAGGTGTCCATCAGTGAAGATCTTACTCACAATATCGATCCTGTCAAGCCCCATCACTGTCATATTTAGGGCAAAATATAAGACTTATCGATCTCTTTTGCAGGCACTCTCGGATCAGAGATATCTCTGAGAAAGCATCACCTAAAGACCATTATTTTGATCAACCTTTGATAAAAACGGGTCTTTTTTGTTAATACTAGAGAGTAGTTTTCTGCCCTTCTGCAGCTCTTGATACACTTTTCTTCCAACAGAGGATTAGTATGAGCTGCCAGAGAGCAATGCGATGTGGAAGAACTGTCTGTACATCACACCAGCCTCTGTGGTTGGATAAAACAAAATTTCTTCTTTTGCAGAGCACTCAAGCTAGCACAAGGGCTGAACTTGATGCAGGCTCTTTCTCCCAGAATCAGTGAGACTACGCTGCATTTCCAGTGAGACCTAGAAAATCACAGATCACAATCTCTGAAGAGTGACTGCTTGTGCTATTTCTGTACCTGTGATTATAAAGAATTCAAGGCCTCTATTTGAGAGATTCCAACTCCAAACTTCAGATGAAGTTGGATAAGCCTTCACGTGCAAGTAAGAGCACATCTTGTTACCTTTATTCACATGATAAATCCTTCTGAGATTAAACAGATGTAGGCAATAAGCACTAATTACATATACAACAGCCACAGGTTCCAAACTCTGACCTGAAAGTCTTTTGAAGCATGCAGAACACAAACAATACACTTATCAGCAAGTTCGATCTTGCAGGAAGAGCAAATACATTGAAGAGAAAAACAAACCACCGGTGACTAATGCCATAATGCAGTTCACCTACATAAATATCACAGAACAAACATACACATATAGGTGCATTTCCAGATATTCAATACCAGTCATTTCCAGTTTCAGACCTAAAAAAAAAAAAAAAAAAATAAAACAAAATAAAAAGAAATGGCTAAAACAGAGCGGCGCTTTCCTCCTCTGGAAGGCATGGATCCTGCCATTCTCACTTGTCCGCTTGCCATTGGTGCCACTGGCAAGGCCACCGAGCCAGGAATATCTGATGCCATTTCTTTAATGCAGACGTAGGGAAAGAGGAAGAAAAGAAAAAAAAAAAATAACAAACCTTTAATCCATTACCTTCAAGGGGAAACCTTTGATGACAATATTATAGAAAGGCCCCTTCAAACTGAGCAGAGAAAGTTTTCCTTTTTTTTCTAAGGAAAAGTAAAGCTCTCCCTATCAAAGACCAGCAGATTCACAGCTCCATTGAAAGAAGCCCAATTCTGTCAATAGCCATTATGAGTGCCTCAGGAGACAGAGAAAATTGCAGGTAGGTAACCTCTGTATTTCAATTTACCTAATGGTTCTAATTTTAATTCTCAGAGGGGCTGTCAGACGCAGGCAAGCAACCTTTTACTGTAGTTAAACTGCCCTGTAGAGCAATGCAGAGCTGAATTCCCAAGACAAATGAAGCTGTTGATCTTGGTACCAGGGTACGAAGAAAAATAAAACTTCAAAAACTTCTCAGTTTGCCACAGAGGTCAAGGGAAGGGATGAATTATCAGGCAACATTGGTTTTTATTATTTCTATTCTGGTGGCATTCAGAGGACCGGACTGAACTCATCGGAGCTCCAAGGCTTCCTGTATTTCTGCGGGGGGCCTTGCAGAGCAGAACCGAGCCCCAAACCCAGGGGGACACCCACCCCTCTGCCAGTGCCCTGGGTATGGCCACAGGTCAACGAGATCTTCAAACCCCAGAGCTCTGGCCTGCGGAACAGCAAGAGCACACCTTACGCAATGGTTTCCAGACTGCCAAGGGCACATACTTTTACACCCTGCTAATAACGGTCCATCACGCTTCAAAACAAAAAAGTGGAATATAATGTATCTATACCCTTTTCTCCTATCCCATGGATTAAGTATGTTTTGCCTCTGTGTAACCCCTGTAAACCACGTAAGCAATTAAAAATTTTCAAATGCAGATATACTTTACTCATTCTGACGGTACAATCTACAGTCACAACATTTAATTATCTTAAATGAAAATGCATCTTCATTCCAACTTTTCTTTTTTAAAACACTTAGTGGAGTATCTGGAGCTACAAATAAATATATTTACTAATGGAAAGCAATTCTGTTAAAAAATGGTGCTATTTTCCCCCCAACAGATAAGTACAAAAGAACTTAAATTATGGAAACAGGAATCCATGTTCTCTCATTATGTCTGGAGGCCTGCCACATGTTCTATAAATCCATTATGCAACATCGTGCATTTCAAATAATAACATTTTATCTGTTTACTGATTTCATTAATTTCTTCCTGTACATTCGCTTTTATTAACCCATTTTCAAGAGAAAAGCAACAAAGCAAAGTACTATCCAATATTTTTCAATAAAGCGTGCAAGGACAAACAGTGAGACCTCTGCCTACAACACCACACCATGGAAAGTCCTCTTGTGTCTAAAGCTGCTGCTATGTGGAAACACTACATTAATGTATATAAACATATTTCCATACAAATAAAAGCATGAGCATCCAAACAACTGCTAAATCACTACTTCCAGAACAAGTACCTTTAGTGGTCCAATGCCAATAATTCACATTCAAACTCACATTTCATAGATAGAACCGAAGGTCATTTTGAAATGCTCTGCTCATTTATTAAAGCAGATGTTAAAAGCCATAATAAATCTACCTGCAAAGTGTCCCTGTCACTCAAAACCATGTTTCAGCACAGACCATCAAGGAGATCAGATTTTTTTAAAGTAGTAATTGTAAAACAATTTCAGATCAAGCCTGAGCAGTATTTTAAAAGAGTAAAGACAATACCATACTTGTGATTGTGATGAGAAATCCTTGTAACCTCATTTCCCTCCATCTAAAACAAAGACGATGAAAAACCAGGCCAAGGGTTGGATTCATCTACTCTTAAAAGTCTAAAAGCCAAATCTAATTAAAGGTAACTGTATAAATCACTAAAAGGGAAAAAAAAGCACCATCCTTCCTCTACTATGCATCCCATACTTAGAGATGCATCCAAAATTGGTTGAGTAAACCTCTTTCTATAGGTTCCTTGCTCTACTGCTGAGAACCCAGGGAGACCCAGATAGACAGTTTTGACCAGATGTCCAATTTAGGTGGTTGAGGCTAGGCAGAATTAGTTGGTTTTCTGCTCTTACGTTCAGCCTTCGAAGTATGAAGACATGAGAGGCAAGGGTAGTTAGTGAGTTTCAAGTAGTAAGGAAAAACAGAAACTCCGTATTTTTTATAAGAAAAAAGCAAGGGCTAGAGGAATAGTCAAATCACAGACTCAGTTATATCAGTGTCCAAAAACACCTGAAAGAAAACATTCTGCAAGAAATAGATCATCTGTCTATAAGGGTGTAAGCTGAAGAGTTACTGTGGAGGTTATCTTGAACCTCTAGAATGGTACGTCAGAAACAGCACAATGAAGAAAGTAACTTCTTACACAAAATAGCCTTCAAATATGTCTTCACAGTCCTGGGAGAATGAAACAAAGCTCATTGAGCTGACCGTTCCAAAAGGATGTCTTAAAAAAATTCCATTTCCAAGATATAAGCACAAGAAGAAAAAATAATAATAATAATAATAAAGGGATCCACACACATTAATCCATGTGAAAACTCAACTATGAGGAAGGTAAGCTTCAGGCCCTTCAAATCAGAAGACTTTCCATTATGGAACAGTCTGAAGGTGTGACAGACCTGCACATCCATCACACCCAATTTACCTTTCCCCTTCAGAGTTTCCCATGTGAAAGAGACACCGGCCATTGCATGACCTATTGCAGCTTTCCTAAGACCCTTGATGGTGGACATCCACTGCTAGCAAAAGCAGTTGGCTTTCTGAAATGTCTTTCCTGACACAACAGAGGTTCTGCAGATGGAGACACCAAGAGGGTTGGGTGTCTTCCAAGCCACACGGCAAATACAGCAAAGAAAGCAACTCCAAGGGCAACACCACCATGGAATATGGAGCTCTGAGAACTGATCTGCCTCAACGAGAGCAGCCAGAGCAGCAGGGAAGCTCCTCAGACCCGGCCTCAGTGCATAAACAGTGGCACCAGAGCAGTACAGGAGGACTTCAGGGACAGAGATGATAGAGCGACCCCATTGCTCAGCTGCAGCCAGCTGGGTGTTGGAAGCCTTATCAAAGTCGGATGGTTGTGCAGAAATACAAGCACTAGATTGTGGTTGTAGAAACTCTAATCAAATGGAGCAGCTCACTGCTGCAAGAACTTCTGGGGAGACGAGGGAACAGATTTGAGCTGCTTCCCGAATTACTCCCTTTTCTACTTATCCACAAGCATCTAAAAAGACCAGAACTTTGATGATATTTTTACGCCTATAAAAAAAGAGCTAGTCAGAAAAGTAGAAACATGTTATCTCAAAAAATGAGGGCAAATCTAGGAAGGCAGAGCCAGAAGATAAATCTGATGGAACAGACAACTGCTTCTCTGACTAAGCACCTGAGGAGTTACCTGTCTGTGCGTGCGCTGGGAAGAAAACAAGAGAGACAGAGGGAAAAAAGACACCCACAGACTGGAATCTCAGATAGAAATATAGTGGTAAAAAGGCACTCCAGAGAGGCTATTACCATTAGAAAAAAAAAAGTATGCACCAGATACAGACTTTAAGAAAAAAAGTATAAAATCAGCAGGGTAACCTGCAACTGTGTAAAGTTACGTCAATATAAATTTAGGGCGGCCCCTTGAAAGTAAATTAAGCTTTTCTGTTGTAGCATAAACTAGTACGAAAGCCCAGCACTGCCAAGGCAGGTGTCAAGGTGGTTATATGTAGCTGTGTCAACAAGATCATGTTTCCAGCCTCATCTACAGCCACATGCAGCCAGATGTTAACACTGATGTTCACAGAAGTGTTTCAGCAACAATGAACATTAGGAAACAAGCTGTTCTCTGAGACCGGACCTTCCTTCTACCCACAGAAATAAAACAGGCGTTGCTTACTTTACCCAAAATTAAAACATGAGCATAAGGATATAACGTTCAGAAAGTAAAACAAGGTCAGGCTGAACGCTCATGAAAATCATCTACAGCCATCATGACAGTGTTCTGAAAAGAATTATTTAAAAGAAGTTCCTTAGTGTCAAATAGAAATCACTTTTCTGCTGTAAAAATACACATAGTATTTGATTTCAAAGTTTGAAAGTTACCTAGAGATCTGCCAAAGAACACAGAAATGCTATTAAAATAAAACCCAGCACAACACTCACAATCTTTAGCGGCTGTTCTTCCAGATAGATGGCACCTAACAGCTCTTGTCTTATTGCTGTTATACCTGGGCACAGGCCTGATCCTGCCACTAATACTCATGTTCATCCTGGGGATCCCAGAGGAGCCACACTAACCCAGGCACAATGTCAGTGCTGCATGTAAAAGCAGCAGAATTAGTCCCTCCATTTCCGTCCAGAATTAATTTCACTGCTGGATAAAATACTGGGATTTATTCCAAATGAATTCCATGTTCATGTCAAACTTTGTTATAGAGATCTGTACAAAAAACAGCTACTGTTCACTTCCCAAAGCAAACCACGAAAAGCAAGTTAAATGCTGCCCAAGGATACCTTGAAAGTGTATGTGAATTACAACCACAACAAGAATTACTGGACAGTGCAACACACCAGGATAAACCTGGACTTCTCTTTTTATCTGAGAATTATTAAAACACAACTCTTAAACCCAGACTTTAAATCTCGAGCCCCACCCCAGATCCATCGCCTGAAATGCAGCTCTAACCCATCTCCGACACCCAAATTTGCAACTTGCCGAGACACCCCCATGAAGCACAGCCAGGTATCTTCAGTGCCTGCACCACACAGCTCCGGAGATGTTTCCTGCTCTGCTCCTCTCCAAAAACCACAGCCGTACACCTTGCTGTGAAGCTTTGAAATACAACCAGACGCTGTGCATGACAAGACGTTGTAAGTCCATCTTACAAAAGGTCCTATTAACCACACAATTTTCAGCCCCTCGGGCATCCCAGGGTATACCACCCTCATCTACAGACACCAGACAAGGGCAGGGCCAGGCTTAAATCTGAAATCTACAGGAGAAATGCTTTCGTCAACTTAAACGGAGTTTGAATCCCCAACATTAACTTTTAACAACCAGTTCCAGGTTTGCTATTACATGTCAGGTACCACTGAGCATGCCCTCCACACGGCTCTTTTATCCTTCACTATCTACTGTAATAAACGGGATTAAAGTCAGATACCAGCATCTGATTAAATGAACAGCATTCTACTTTTAGCAATACAAACGCGACAGATTTCCAGCCACTGATCCACAGAACGACTGAGATGTCAATCACCGCCACATAAATGTGGATCTAAGGCTAAATGCAGAATTATGAATGTTTCCTCTCCCATGAACAGCATCATACACAGAGATCTTAAATGTTCTAAGAAAGCAGATTTCAAAAACTTATTTAGAAACTGTATTTTTCCATACCCTGAAGTCATACGGGAGCTAGATGTGTCTCAGCAAAAAGGTTTTGATTGCAGTCAGTTGCAAAGGGGATTTTCTGCCTAGCACAGACATTTAAGAATAAACTAAATCATAATAAACTTTAGAATATGCCAATGAAAATATGAAGCCATCATGCAGCCAAAAATATTTCACAGAAACACCTATGCTAAATATCTAGCTGTATCCTCAAGTTATTGCTTTTATATGCTACTGTAGAGATTATAAAACAGAGCTCCCTCTCAGAGAATATAAAAAGTAAAACATTTTCATTGTTCCTGATAACTCAGTTAACAGTTTTACTTGCATTCCATCGCCAGATACTTTAAATAGACTCCACAACAGAAAGATCTACTGTACAGAGAGGATACGCAGAAAAGCAAAAACATTCCTTTCCATGCTCTTAACAGAATTACGAAAACAAATCAGGAAATATAATAAATCCCACCTTTAAGGAAGTCTCATACAAAGATGCTGTTTCTTTCCTCTAAACAAAACCTTCTCGGAGAGAAATTTTATCCGCATATAAGAAGTGTCAGAAACCTCTGGGAAGAAATGTAGCAGCATTGGTATTCTGCTCAGAAAATGTCATCACAGATCTGTTTACCTTAACTGTGGACCATGATTCAGCCGGTGACAACCGTCTTGCATACTGATCAATTTATTTGCAGCAAAATTACTAACATTTTCTACTTTAACCATTTAGGTTCTGGAAACAGCTACTAAGATAGGGAGGGCTTTTACGAATAACTTATAAATCCTACTTAATTTTAAAATTTCCCCTCCACCCAGATGCCCTGTACTTCATGGGGGGAGGACAGTGTCCCCCCTGTAGTCTTGAAGAAAAATTAGGGCATGCTGCAAATAGTTACTAGAGAAACGCTCCCTTTTTTAAAATTAAAATCAGAGCTTTATCATCTGTCTGCGTCACAGGTGAATGTTAAGTACACATGCAGGGGAGGGAGATGATGCAATTTAGCTGATCATTTTTGGGGGACTGACTGTTCAGCAGAGACAGCGACCAGCCATTTAAGACAGCGGCCCAACTGGTGGTCCCAAGGCCAGATCCAGTCATCTTGCCCACTGCCTTTTCTGCTGTGACTCTGGAGCAGATGCCAAAGTCAGTGCAATGTAACAAATTTAAGAGATATCTACCATATGTCCCATCAGTAGACTGGGAGAGCAGGTTTTGAAACCCGAGGCGAAACCCTCTATGGTGCCACCATCTCCACTGTTACGTCTACACAACCCATTTGTGGAGTCCTGGAATCTCAGTATGAACCACACTTTTGTGTGTGCCCTGTAGTTCAACACGACCACGGGGATGTGCAAAAGAAGGTGGGATGCAGGCACAAAATTTTGGTGCGAGATTTAGTCTACTTTAGGGGAAAATCCTTGCTTCTAAGTGGTCAGCTTGAGGGACAATGCAAGTCAGATCCCTGGAGGACAAGCAGCCAACATTGAAAATCAGAGTCCTCGAAAGCATCTAAAGCTGGGCATGCAGAAAGCACGGCACCCAAAAACCCAGTCATGGAAATGTCAATCTTATGATTTGTAACACCAAAAATGGTTTCATTCAGTACTCCTAAGTGATTTTAAATGCTACTTTGACAAGAGTTCTTCTTTTTAATTCTAATTTTCATGCTAATCACCTTCTTTCCAGTCATGTCTGGTAATTCCATTCATCCAGATCTACCCCGTGCTCAAGGCACAACAATTTCCACATACATCAAGGCATGTATATTGAATAAACTCAGAATGGCCTTTAGCATGATGCAGAAGACTTGGAGTCACATCTCTGCACCTACTGCAGAGATCGTTACAGACAAAAAATTCAACCTGAAGCACAGACAGAAGATATCCATTATTATCTGAGGTTAGGCTGGGAGGAAGGGAAAGAGTAGCTGCTCCTTCATCCCTCCTGTCTTCCTGACAAATAGCACGGCCCCAATTCACCTTCTCATGTACGTCCATGGATTTCTCCTCAGCTATTTTTCCACTTCTCATTCATAATTCTTTGTTATCTCTTCTCAACCTATTCAGCCTCTGGCTTAGATGAGCTATTTCTCGTACTCCCTCTAACAAAAGCCAATACATACGACAAGTCCTGCCAAACTACGACCATTTCCATCAAGAAAAAGAGGTTACTGGAATTCAAAATAAGGAGGAAAGATTAAAAAAGAGGCCATAACAACTCTTGTTCTGAAAGCACGTCTCTAGTCTTGGAAAATAATAAAACCCCCCAGAATTAAAACAAGACTTCTATCTCCACTGTAGAAGCTAAGCACCTGGCCTGCTCTGAAATTTGATAAATCTTTCTCACCATAGAAGTGGGGGATTTAAGTCAAGCAGAACAGCACCTAGGTCTTCACCACGGTTATCATGGATTGGCATACCAGAAAAAAAATCACTTCGCACATCCAAAGCCTGGAAGTGCACCAAAACGTAAGCTAGAAGCAAATCTAAGGACCTGGACTAGCCTTACATCAAAAACACAACCTAAGCCTGCAATGCTTGGCAAGTCTCTCAGGTATAAATAGTCACAAGTGGGAAAATACACATGCAAATCAGGCAGGGAAGTAGGGCAGCCACTGTAAAAGGCCAATTGGCAGAGACGATGAAAATCTGGCTTTGAAAGGCTTTTTCAGGATTGATGGAACCTTTATTAAAAGAAGAGAGGCGGGTTCTTAGCTTCCCTGAAGGGTCACAGTGAAACTGCATTGAACAGCAGCAGGGTTATTTATGCTGAATGCGACCCCACCTGGTCTTAGGCTGTTACATACATGATCATGCACTGATACAACATAATTCTTCACTTAATTGTTTTCTACCCTAATTTGCCCAGGTTTTATTGATATTATTAGTGACACGTGGCACAAGTACTAAATAAATTACCAAAAAGAAACAGGCTCTCCAAACTATGCATCGTTTCCATTTGAAATGAATGGTGATACTCCCTCCTCCTCTGACATTTTGTATTTGCCAAAAATAACTGCATAATTATAAGTTGTGTGCAAGAAACAGAAGGTAACATTCAAAGTTATTTTCCATAATTCTTACTTAGCATGAGAACTAGCAAATTCCGTATATGGCTGTTCTGTTATGCAGAAGTGGCCAAAGCTAACCCATTAATGAACTCACCAAAACTGCAGAAGCACACACCCAGCCTGGGCAAACAAACACCACGAAAAAATAATAAAGTGTAATGACCTTTCTTCGAGTTTCTCAGAGACAGATCATGCTCAGTCTATTAACTCTTCATTTAACAGCTCTGTTTCATTTAGCTTGTTTTGGTTGGCATTCAATTAGAAATTCATGGACAGGACGTTTTTTTCCCCTTTTTTAAAACAGAACGCTTGCTGTAATTCGTCTAGGAAAACATCAGGAGGTAAAGTGGAAGCTGCAAGACAAGCTAAAGCTACACGAAAGCCTGGCACAACAATACTGAATTAGGCAAAACACCTACACATGGCCTTGATCCACAAGATTATCACCGTTTGTTAAAAGAGCTTGGTAAGATCTGTTGCTCTGTAGAAAAGCAAAGAGCCAACTGGGTAACTCCCGATTTGTCTCAGTGCCGGTTAAAAAAGCCAACCCACAGCACCACATACCATTAGCTTTACTGCGATTCCAGTCACGGCCAAGTTCTGTCACATCTGCCTCCGCACTGCTAAGACTTGCTGAGATCGGACTTCAGTTTACACAGAAAGAAAAACCCTCTCATCCAACCATTCCTCATTTCCTGCCTTGCTCGACGTGATGTCTCTAGCTGCCCATTCTCATGACCACATATATCATGCAGAACAGCCAAACTAGATTCCTCCTCACATTGCATTGCTTTGTCCCCTCTTGGGAGCCACCGCAAGCCTGTCCACTCCTCAAGGACAACGCAAAACCATTTCGGCTACTATCAAACTGTCCCACAACTTGCCACTTTTCCCCTTTTTCATCTTCCCACACCCTCACTACTTTTGCCAAGCCTTCCTGACCAGCCACAACTATCTCTGGATGCCCTAAACTCTCTGCGATGGGAAGCTGTGGATGCTAGAAGTTTCTGTGGGGTTTAGTAGAGCCTGTCCAAAATTGTGGAAAATAAATCCACTGAGTGCTACAAAATACAAGTGTCACGCCTGGCTCAAGAAGCCTCTGAGTCACACACGGCCGGAGCGTGGGAAGGTACCCGGGGGAAGCACCATATATCCTTGCTCTGATTTTATAATTCGTTCAAGCACCTGCTTTTAGCCAGCGCTGCAAAAGGCATGCTGGGCCTGAAAAATCTTTTTTTTTTTCAGGGACAGGACAGCCAGTTTTTACATCATGAGCAGGGGATGCAACATTTCTCATAAGTGCTTCTTCTACAAAGGTAAGAAATTAGCGAACTACAACTATTAATTTATTTAATTAACCATCAAATCAAGCATTTTCCTTAGTATGCCCTTGCTTTAGATCACTGACTACTAGCTTTATACCACCGTTGCTATTTGCCAACAGCACTTGATTCTTCTCCATGTTTTCTGTTCATTACAACAGAAGTCAGCTGTCACATTTCATGAGTGTGCAAGGCAGTATTTATGACTGCAACTTTTGGTTCAAGTTGGAATAACTTTGACGAGATATTTCTTAAATAACGAGCAGAGATGTTTTTGTGAATGGATTCATCCCTGGTCCCTTCTTAAAATAATTTCACGTTAATATTCTTACAGTCCATTTTCATAGAGGTGGACAAGCACAGTAAGCAAGCACTTATCCTAAATTTAAAAATTTGAAAGCCCAAGGAAACAGAAATGTTATCTTGCACCTGATCTCCCTACTACAACAGAGCACGGGGTCAGTCACCAGAAGAAATAATTTCTGCTCATTATCATACTGAGCCAAGTCATGGAGGGGCTGGTAAGGATCACCATGAAAAGTATTTCTGAAGAAGTGGTGACTGCCAAACTCCATCAGACTGAACCGACCACTGATGGCCGGTGGATGGTGGTGGTGGCCCACGGGCCATGGTGGTGGCCCATGAGCTGCCCTGCAGCCACTGACCAAGCTGGGGTCAAAGACTTTGTGATGCACCCACACATACGGAGACATCCAGGGCACACCAGGTACGGGCAGCTCAGGAACAACAGAGTCCAATTACACAGAGAGAAAACTTAGAGCACTCCAATTTAAACCATCCATTGAAAATTACTTGCTCCTGCACTTCAAATGCCTTTATTACTATTACAGAGATTTTTTTTCAGTGTGTCTCAGAAGAGTATGTTAATTCTAAATTTCGTTCAGAACAGCAATCACTTAATTATCAGTATATTTACAGTGTCTTTGGGCACTGTTGGGTAATCAGAATGCTATTGTTTTCGTTAAACAGTATTTTATTGAAAGTACCAACGACTTCAATTCTGATCAACAAGCAAATGGTGCTTTTTTGATCTTATGCTAATTAATTGGCCTTTCAGGTGCTTCCACATCCCAATTTATTACCAAGAATATTTACGTGAAACACCCTAAAAAGAATATCACTATGCATCACAAAACATGTTCTAAAAATAGGTTTAGTGCTTCTCCATTTCCTCACAATTTCTAATGCAACATTCTCTGTGTAAAAACTGGGTGGAGAAATCCCACATTTAACTCCATTTTGAAAAGCCAGCCTGAGCCTTGCATATTAAACATCCAGTTCATTTTATCCCTTATTGAACTTCCACTAAGTCAAAGGATATTTTCTGATCAACATTTCTTTTCATTTTTTTTTCTCTAGAGATATGAGAAAATAGCTAACTTCATTTTCCTATAGTGGCAACAAGGATCAAAAACTTCACGTGACTCAAACGAGATGTCCAAGTGAACAGAATGGTTGCATCATCTATCACTCCACACCATTATTTTTCCAAACTCCAGGCCCACTTTATGAATCACTATAGTCCAGCCTTCAGACTATGGAAAAGGTCTGTGGATCAGAAAATTCCAGATTCAAATCAAAGTGGACCTTGAAAAGCCACCTGAAAAGAGCGTGCCAGTCTTCCACAATATTCAACTGGGACCTATCAGAGATCTGATGTTTCCAGCTAAGTTCTGCTTGGCTTTGAAGAAGTGATCAGCTGTAATGGCCACGCTCTTCCTGCTTTTTCAGAATTAGAAAATATAAGAATTCACTGGATGTTATACCAGTGAGCTGCTAAACCAACAAAAACGCAGAACAACAAATCATTATTCTTCCATGTCCCCATATTGATACTAAACATGATTCGACATCCATTACAAGCCACTTCTTCCCAAAAGCATACAGACAGTTCTGTGGATATATCAAATACAGAAGTGAAGAATGATACTGAAAAAAACCTCACTATAAACAAAGTGGATGTTTGTCAAAAAACAAGCTGAATGTTTGTCTGTAAATATTGACCAAACTAAGGGGTTTGCTTTGATATTTACTGACTGAAGAGCAGCACAGACAAGTACAAAGGACATATAAAATTAGTCTGAATGCCAAACTCAGTGATCGGGTTCCAGCTACTACAGGGACCCTCCGCAACAATACAAACAACTAGTAGCAGCCAAAGGCACTTACCAAGAAATCACAGAAATACTTTGTAATTGCATTGCAACATTATGAAGAACCATGATTTGATTTCTGAAAACGTATTTACTCCCAGTGACAGCTCATTGACTTGATTTAAAGAGTGGTTTGAGTTAACATACTAACCAAATACCCACATACAACGCTTTTTCCTACTTTTTAAAATTCACCTCTCAAACACACAACAAACACTTGAAAACTATCTCATAATTTTCACTCAGTGTAACTGCATTTTGCATATAGTTTGATCATTTCTTTTATGTATGAAGCAATTAATATTTTGCTCTGTATATTAATTCAAACCGTAACTGACTGAGAACAAACTAATACGTTTTCAAAGTCACAAAAGCAACCATAAGTCAAGATAGCAAGAAATAAGTTGTAAAGCCTATATTAATACTTTAAAGCTAGGTGGATGGTTGGTAGTTCAGCACTGAAATAGCTACCCATCTATGCTCATGTGTAGATTTTGCCAAGACACTTAAAAAGCACATTATCCCAACAGCATACCTACTGTAGAAAGAAAATACAAATTAGTGGTTATTCATGTGCCTGGAATAAATAATATCTGCTGTTTCCAAGGAGAAAGAAGCTCTTTGTTCTGGTTTTTTATGTCCCTTTCTTCCCAAAGGGAGAAAAAAAATCTTTGCTAATCCAGCATAAATGTGGTTGCAATAAAAGCCCGTTATTAAAACATTATCAATTAGTACATCACAATGAAAAAAAAATGCTCTGCTTGCACTCCACACTCTCCTACAAATATGTCATTTTATAAGCCCCCTTGTAATTGATGTAATTTCACAGACACACGTGAAAAAAGCATCTCAGAATACATAGTCTTATAAACAGGACACGCAAATTGGAGGCAAGAGAAATGGAAACAAGAACCAGATGACTTAACTGTGGCATGGGAATATTACTTGTCAGAGGTTAAGTAGGAAGTCTATGGGAAATGTGAACCCTGCCCAGCGCCCGTACCACAAAGCTCTCTCCTCTCCCTGGTCAGTTCTCAGACAGGAGAGAGCCAGCCAGCAATAAAAGTGAAAAATGCAGGCAGCTGGTAACAGCCAAGAATTTTCCTGCAAAGTGAGAATTTATTGGTCTCTGAAATTCTTACTCATAATTACCACAGTCATTTTAAATTTAGCAATGATGAAAGAACATTTTGTCCTTAAGACCATCTTGAAAAACCAATACCAACAAAGGCGCTGAGGTGGGGACACAGTGAGGTCTGGAGCTGGACTAAGGGACGTTATTAACCTCCATACACAACACCCGAAGAGATGGACCGTGACCCCGTGTACCCTGAATCGCTTCCCCTGTGCGTGCCCTTCCTCGAGCGAAGCGAGGACTGGCATGCTGCCTATGTCTTAGTTCTGCCAAGGGCAGAAAGGCTTTTGCACATCATCAGTAGATGAGGCAGAACCAATTCCTTAATGTCATATCAACCTTTTCATCAAAGTAGTCAGATACTACTTTAGAGAGGGAATAAAGAGGCATGTGCCAGCTATGAGACTAATGAATAGTTTTCCTCAAGCAAAACATAATTCAGCATGAACTTCATGTTAATGTTCCTTCCACCCACTCACACATCTCCAACTGATTCTACTCAACCAAAATGCCAACAAGTTAAACCACCCATCTTTTAATTCAGCTGTTGTGCTGCAGCATTAAGACTTTGTTTTACAGTGCCATCCTGCAGCTGCCTAACTTCAAACATTACTTACATATTTACATGGCCTTCTTTCTTAAAGCATGCACGGAACCTGGAGGATTTCACTAAACTGCTAAAAACCGTCATAAACCTGAGTCTCCTTTACAGTTCAGAACCAAAGGGCTTAAGAAGCAGAAGGAGGACACCATTTAAAAAATCAGATTAAGTCAGGAAACAATTTGTAAACATATGATATTAGCTTGTTTGAAGAGTGAAAGAGTATCAAGATGTATTTAACCAGAAAAGCATTACATCTCAAGAAGGCACAGGTTCATTTGTTGCATGAAGAAGATATCACAGAGTACAGCAAGTACAGAAACACGCGGTTTAATTTAGAATAAAACCAACAGCTGTGATCATTCAAGAACCAAGTCTCAAGCTTGAATAAACTACAAGGAGCCCCGAAGACTCATATAAACCTAAGTACTTCACAATGCCCATCAACAACAACAGAGGAAGAAAATTCTCAATTGCTGTCCTATTCTGCAAGTATCCACAATGAAAATCGTATACTTTATTCTAAAATGTCTGTGAAAAGCTATTTTTAGATAGAGGTTCCATGTAGCACAAGTCTGATCTAGCACATTTTGTTCTTAGTGAGAATCCAGTTCAGCCTTATCTCCCCAATAAAAGAAACAGTTTCACTTGGAACAACCTTAACTCATACATGCACAGAGCTCCTGGGAGAGAATCTACGCAGACGTTTCACATTTTTTAAGGACTTGTGTAGGAGCTGTGAAATTTGGACTCTGGAAGCCTCAACACGTGGCATTTGGGGAAGATTTTAATGTTCATTTAAGACATTCTTAATTCCAGTAGTCCACTCCTGCAGAGCAGACAGATGCCTCTTCCATCAGAACCATATTTCACAGTCAATAAAGGTCTGAACACCCCCAAAGACCAAACAAAATGTTTGGTCTGATACGATGTCTACAAGAAAGGAGCTGCGGAATATTAGGACTTCAGTCCAGCTTTTAAATATGTTCATACATTCATAAAGTCTTATTGTCCAATTTTTGCATGAGAACTTGAAAATGCTCCCGTATTTTTCTTAGTGATGGTTCACTTACTTTAATTTCAACAACGAAAACGCATAATTCAGACCTTCACTGGTAAGCAAAAACGCAATGCAGCTAAGATGCAACTGCTGTTCCCAGAAACTTGATTGCACAGCAAATTCATCTTTTTTTTCATTTCTTTTTTACATAAACCAGAAAAAAGTTCTGGTTTATGTGAAAACATCAACAAAACAAATTAGCAGAGGAACATTCATCTCAGAAACACTGGAACCTTTATACAGCTCCAGTAATTTGCCACTGTATTCCTAAGGCCACTGAAAACCTCATAAAGGGAAGTTTTTCATTATACGGCCTTGTTTTCTACTGATCAAACCACCACTCACTACAGAAAGCGCAGAGCATTTTCAGGGGTGACAGAGCTATGCACAAGAGGCCAAGTGATTTCTTAGGGATGCTTTGAAAAGAAATTAAATCTGAGCAAACCATTGGTGTCCCCGTTTACTACGACATGAACACGACTCACAGGAGCCGCCATCGGACTGACCTCTATCTTCCCAAACCCCCTCGCAGGACCAGCCTCCACAGACTGCTGTTAAATGAGCTGCCTCTCCGTGGTTGGGAACATAAGAATTAATTTATTGAGCATGTGCTTTATTAAGCATTTCAAAACCAAGCTTTTCTAGATAGCACTATTTTAAGTCTTTAAAGTTGGACTCAAAACTGAGGAAAAAAACTTTGCTTTTTTGGACGCGAAGCAGTTGAAATCCAGCTCGTCCATGGCGGAACTGGCTCTGCAGTACCAACAGCAATAAAATTTTGTCAATAAACAGATCAAACATGACTCAGAGGGCAGTGACACACAGTAGCTAGTGCCATTTTACAGCTAATTTTATGACTGTAATCCACTTCCCACAGCTACTGTTACGAAGAGCACCTAATTTCAGCGGTTGACTTCTGCCACATGTTGCGGGTCACTGTGCACTGGGCAGATTAACCGCTTTCCATGTGACAGCAGCGTAGCAAATTAAAATACCAGCCTCACGCTGACACACTGGTGAGCCACGTAACTTTACCAGCCTCCCCTTCCTTAAGACATCACCAAATAGCTCCGAGAGCCGTGCCAGATGCAGTTTGGTTTTACCCACTGCAGTAGTTCTGGAGGATGGGGATGCACTCTGCAAAGCACCATCCACACAGCAGAAGACAATCTGCATTCTCCAAAGAATTAAACCGTAAGTTAAATAAGATCTGAGACTACTGATGTGATCTATTCGTAAGAAGTTACTTTAACTCTCCTTGCACTCAAAAGAATCAGTTTTATCCTGAATTTTAAAAGCATTTCCAGTTCAGTTTGGTTTTCCATCCAGATATCACAGGCAACGCAGTTTTAAAAACACAGGCATCGCAAAGGCATTTCACAGCACCCAGATGTCCACCTACCTTTACTAACAGAAAGAGCCAGCAGTAACAAGTCCCTAAAATTTTCTACTTGCATGAAATTGTGTTCTCGATTATAACTGGGAAAGTACCAAAGACCATTTCTCAAAATCAGGCCTGTATATCCCACAGAAACAGGTTTTGCTTTTACCTCTGAGGAATACAAATATGCAGTGTTTTTGTTCTTTGCAGCTCGGTGATTTACTGGCATGCCTCTTCCCATAAAATATTTGCATATATCTGAGAGTCAAACTGTTCTGATACATTCTGTGTTTGCCAGGAAGTGAACGCTTCAGTTCAGTGTAACTGCACATTTAAACAAGGACAGGCACCAGGACAAATGGCAGTGTAATTAACATACCAATGAAGAGCCAGTTGTTAATTGCTATCCATTTCAGGCATTTTGTATGAGCAACTTACCTGAAAAGCCTTCCCATCTGCATGCTAGCAAAGCCAGTGATTAAACAATTCAACATCCCTTTTGCTTGATTAGAACAAAAATCATAATTATTTTATGTTATTCTATTTGTCACATGCGGTTGACATTTGGATGAGAAAAATCGGCAGCAGCCCAAATCTAAACATGTGAAACAAATGTTATGAGCTGTCCTTGAACAAAACAGCAACATGTATACATCTAGGGTAGATGTAAGCTAATACACATTGCTAATTGGAGCCAACTGATTATATCTTACAGTACCTGCTGGGTCACATGGAAGGCAGCACAGTTGCTATGTACAGCGGAAAAAGTACCACTTTTCTTTAAGGGGGACTTTAGATGCTACCTATAGAATGGAGACTGAATTTATAAGCTGTTGAAAGACTTGGGGATAGGCCCAGTACAATGCTAGGATTAATTTACATTTAAACAACGGTAACTGAGAAGTCAATACCCAGCTCAGCATAGCACCACGGTTAAAATAGGGTGGTTACAGGAGCTGTAAGAAAGGTAGAGGCACATGAATGGAAAGCAGGATTGAAACCACAGGACAGAAATACTAAAGATAGACAAAACAGAAATAACAGCTGACAAAAGAGAGGAAGCAGAAAGTTTAGAAACATTCATCAATATGTAGAGTACGCAAAACAAAGGATTTCTCTTTCTCCCTGTGCAGATGGCTTTGCCCAAGGAAGACTAGCGTGCCTTGGGTACAAAAAAGGAAATTACATCTATCTTGAAAACAGCTTCTAATTCATTACCCTTTGCATGACTACAGTCATTAATCTACGTAAACAATAAAACCAAGATCTATTTGAAATTTTGACTATCCAAATACAAGTTTGAATCAGCTCTTATTAAAACACAGGCATTCTGTGTTTGATACTGAAGTTTCAAACCATGTAACTTATGCAGTTTAAAGGCCATATTTTGCTGAAATCCTTTAACTTTTTGTGGTAAAACAGTTCATTCATGGGAGCAGCCAAAACATGGGTATTTGGTCCATGTGGGTATTCAATCAATTGATTTTCATTTGGAGTCTTATTTTAAACAATGGAAGATGATGAACAATTAATTTTTGAAGTTTTTCTTTGCTAACAATGTGCATCTATCTTATCTGGATTATAATCAGAACATAGAGAAAATGTACAATTGCAGACTTATAAAATTTTTCCTCATTTGACAAAATAACTGATACGAAAGGGGTGCCAGGAAATACTTTACATCGGAATAAAGGAAATACTGTTAGCAAGAAGTAAACTGTACAAATTGCTTGTAGAGCAATGAAATTTCAAATTTTTTGCCTGTCTTGTCCAGCAAACCTAACTTTTTGCACAAATTATCTTACAGACTGGGTGGAGGAGCACCTCTATCTTTGCAGATTTCCTTCCCACATAACCTTTATTGAGCACGCTCTTACAGTCAAGAAAATATTGTCACTTGGGTTGGTATCCACATGCTTCTGCAGCCAAGGCAGCGTCTGTGCACT
This sequence comes from Pampusana beccarii, assembly GCA_013399365.1. Taxonomy (NCBI): domain Eukaryota; kingdom Metazoa; phylum Chordata; class Aves; order Columbiformes; family Columbidae; genus Pampusana; species Pampusana beccarii. The sequence continues at coordinate 1,273,829 of VWYH01009010.1, forward strand.
CCACTGTGCTGGGTGGAGAGAACAGCACATCCAGGGCTGATTCATCCATCTCTAAATCCAGCCGGCCACCCAAAGACGCTTTGCTATAGATAGACTGGAAAATCTGCCAGAGATCTACAACAAGACCCAAGATCTAAATTCCTATGTCTTAAACTCCGAATAAAAAACGAATGTAATTTTAGGACTGTGTGAATGTAACTACTCCGACATTTATACAGTCCCAAAATTACATTTGGCCCTTTGCAGGCAACCACGAGGCTGAAGTGTCCCCGGGTGAAAATGAGTTTGACACCCCTGCTCTAGACCCCTCTTTCCCTTTTCCATCGCAAATTTTAATAACGTTGTACTTTCTGCAGGTAGCACTGAATTAATGCATTTTCCATTCTTATTTGCCAATTATGAAGAAGGAAGGCCTAAAAAATTACCCTAAATGATATACGTATCTGATCTTCACAAGCCATTTAAGCATAATTTCCGAATACATCTTCACAATGACAGTCCCATTTTTGTCCTCTTAATAACAATAAGCACTACGTCAACAGTATTATTTTGCCTTGTCTGTTTTGAAAAGGCTATTTTTTTTTCCTTTCCTACCTAATCTCTATAGCAATTTTTCTTAGTGGAAATAAAATACCATCTGGTATTACAGAAAAATGCAATATTTGTTTTGTTTTGCATTTTTATTAAGAGGTATGGGGAACATTATTGTATTTGAAAAAATATTTTGAACTAACCACAAGCTACATATCCAAATTTTAAATAAATATTCTGTGATAGAAGGGATAACCTGAAGTCAAATCTTTTGTATGCCCTATATATTAGAAATACCGAAAAATGACATTTCTTCTATGCAAGTTACTGTGTGGTACACAGTCCTGAAGGACAAAACATCACGGAACAATCTAAGAGGCACTACCATCTCATACCACAGTTTTACCGAAATTAGCACCAATTCTGCAGTAAGAAAGATATGAAAACACAAGAAGAAAAAGATCTGCAATTTTAACCTCACATTAGCTAATGAGTTTTCTGGTTTTGAGACCTTCGGTTTAACATTATCTTAGAAAGAACACCACATTTTTGCATCCCAGCAACATCAGAGCCCATTACAACCTCCATCACTAGAACACTCCATTTACTCCCCAGGATGCTGGTAAATTGATTTGAGAGTTTACTGGATAGTCTATATTGTAATGAAGGGCAAAGCTGTTACTACTGTAGCAATAAAACACAACTACTCTTGGGCTCTGAGTTGAATAGACAATTTTGAAATCTAAAACACTAAAGTAGTTGGTTTTTTTTTAGTCATCAATTTCAAAGCTCTATGAAAAATAAAAAAAAAAAAAAAATAATAATAAAACAAAACCAAAAACAAACAAAAAACCAGAATGGCCAGATTGTCAACTTCAGAAATACAGTTCCTTTCAGGAATATGGAATAGGCATCATCAAGAAAATTCACCCACAGCACCTAATATCTTAGTACCTTGAGTGCAAACATAAGATGGGCTAACAGATTATTTTCTTCTCAGATTGTCCAGCAGAAAGAGGAGAATGATTTATCTCAACATTTAACTCCCAAGGCAAACAAACATACAAACAAAACCAACGCACCCAGAACCCAAGACACTTGCTTAAGACAAGAGCCCAAACACAAGGCTGAGTTACGAGTTTTTGCTGGTATGACATAAAATTTGCTGTTAACTAATTACAAACTGAAAGAGAACTTATTTAATCACCTTTTTTCAAGGTTCAACACCAATTATTTTTACATCTTGGGTCAGCCATAAGCTGAAAGTACCCGCCATCAGCTACTGTGGTTGTAAGTGATGTCTTAAGCCACAGCAGTTGCTTTCTCTCATGGCCACCACATCTCTCAGTCTCAACCCATCTCTAGTAGGCACCCTTCTGACATGTTCTCCATACTTTACACCTTTGGTTCTCTGCTTAGTAAGAAATCATTTAGGGAGTGTTAGTAATTACATGCAAAACTCATTTACAGCTAAATATAAGAACACAATCCTAAGGATTCACAAAATCTTAAAACATAGCCAAAAATACATCCTAATGGATCTGCACTCTAGCATAGGTCTAGATAAAGTCTGAAATCTCATGTTTTACTCTGATTTGACTTACAAGTTTGTGGCTTTTGGCAATGCATCTGTGGGTGCCACCCAGGGTGGCCCTTCCATCGAGGGATCTCTCACCAGGAAGAACTGAAAAGATATAACCAGTTCATTTCACATCACCTGATCACAGCAGAAAACTGCTGCTGTGGGACCGCCCATCAGACTGAGCCAGATTGGAACTTGTCACCCAAGACCAAGTAACATCTTGGGAAAAGAAATGCTGAATTCATTAAGAGTTTGGTGGTTTCACCCCAACTTGGCCAATACACGAATCACCACATCGTGTACTGCACCACAAGTTAAGCAAAATTTGACCTCAAAGTAGCAACAGTTATGGACAAGTTTGCCTTCCAAAAATATACACATTTAAAACAGACACGGCACTAAGTTACTTTGCTGCAAGCAGTAATTTATGAAATGCTTGTTACACCTCCACAGTTTTTTTTTGTTCTTAAATCCCATTTAATATGCCAATCTTATTTCAGGAGGAAATAAATTAACTCTGATGCTTTGTGCCAATGCAGATGAGCTTCCCACACACCTGTATTGTGTTTCACACTTCAGTTAGTCATCCGGATTACGACAAACGAACAAAGTGCTTCTAACCAGATCCCATTCCCAGGGTTAAGCATGTGGGAAGAGAGAGAAAGAAGACCATCTCACAGAGGCCCCCAGTTTTGCCAGTGCAAGGTCTAATTGCAGCTATGGATGAACTTCACCAAAAAGCACTATCAGTTTAGATCTAACAGAGCGCAGGAGCCCCACAGAGGTGGCCTTACCCCCACCACGATTCAGTCCCTGATACCGCAGTTCCCACGAGCCACAGCCAGGACAGGCTGCAAACTGCTCCGCTTCTATGAACTTTTGTAACTCAAACTCTCCATTAAAAAAAGATCAGTGGGAAAATGGATAAATCAGCATCTAACATGAGGAAGATGACGCTGCAGAGCCACTGCACGTTTACTTTATCTTTGATTTATTGTGGCACGGTTCTGTACCAAGAGATCCCACACCAAAAGACTTTCACAGCCAGAGTTACAGAACACCCAGCTTTTCTGTGTCCACTAATCCCCATTCCACTGTGTAAAATATGACTAAAATCACACGTATTTATATTGTGGTAGCTCCAAGTTAATGTCCTGCCTAAATTATCAACTGTTATTAGAACCCCAGACAATTCCTTAATAAAAATTTAATCATATTGTAATTTCTAATCATCATTAAAGATGCTTAACAAGTTAATCTCTCTATTGTCCTCCCCTAACATTGTAGATGAGAAAGTCAACTGGCATCAGGCAGCACAGCTTCACCAATACGAATAGGGCTACTTCCATGTTACTCCAGCTGAGGGTCGGGCCCCAAGAGAAAATAACAGTATCAAAATCCTCTTGCTACAGTTTTTTGTTGTTTCTCTGCACTGTTTTGCAGTTAATCCAAAAAAATAACAAAAGCAGCAGACTGTGACATTAACAAAAACACAGCATAAATCAAGGTATTTCATGCAGTTCTATCTTTTGCTGTCCATGGTAGAGGAAACACAGAACTGCACTACAGATGGGAGGTCCCCTCTCCTCACCTCTTCACAGCTGAAAAACTCCTCATTTTAACTTTGTCCACGCATAGCTACGTTTGTCTGACAGCAACACTCACACACGGAAAACGTGGGTGGATCATTAACAGCCACTGAATTTGTCTTTCAGCTCAGATCTGTTCCAGCTGCCTAGATGAGGAATGAAACGACGCTCTGTAACCCCAGCCTTTAAGCAGGCATCGGTTCCCTTCAAGAAACCAACATGCCTCCTCATCCTTCCCACGGACCAGCAATCAGTGCCTAAAAGCTTGAGGACCGCACTGCAAGTTGACTCCAACTGTGTCGTACCACTGCACAGAGATGCGTACAGCCACACTTGGCTCCCGTTTCCCTCACATTTTTTTACGTCTCCTCAATAATCCCACAATGCTCTCTAAATTCACAAAGTGAGTATTCCCTGGCTCATGGGAGAACTCCACGCCGCGGCTGCACCGCGGTGCGTGCATCCCACACCTCCTGCAAACACATCTTCTTGTGGCTTCAGCTGCAGGCAGGTGAGAACAGAGAGTGGAAACGGTGCAAAAGGGCCACCAAGCTCTACCATAATCCAGCAGCTTCAATAAGTGGCCCGGGCTGATCTTTCTGTGCATGGTTTGTAGGAGCTGACAGGACAACGGCAAACCCAACCTAAGTCAAAAAAAGGCCGTTTGTTTTTTGTTTTGTCTGCAAAACAGCTCACTGATTCCAACTATGTATGCAAGTAACGAAACTCTGTTATCATGTGCAGCATGGTACCCTGAAGGCTAAATAATATTCATTTAATAACCTTCCATTAAATATCGATTTTCATTTAGTATGTAGAATTCCAATATTAAAACTTAATCTGATTGGCAAAGATCTGTTCCTGCTTACTTTATTGACACTTACTGAAACAAATTAATTGTTTATATCATAATATTTACATTCAGTATGACAACCACACGACCAACTACAGCAGGATTTAATCTAAAGAACAGCCTTTAAACAGTAGTTGGCATTTATTCAAGTAAGCCCTTAATTGTCAGAACTGAACTTGAGTTTGAAAAATGACAAAACGTGGTCACATATCAAAACAAGTAGAAGTGGAACCCACTTTTGACAAAAATATTCCTCATTAGTATTAAGCGCAGTGCAAGATCCATAGTTCCACTTATTTTTAGTGTGGGATACTTGATGATCCAACACTCAGTTGATCCACGTACATCTCCAAAATACATACTACAGCATTTCACCCAAACCCATTTTACTCCACCACGCATTCAACAAAATAGATGTTGCATCTCACAGACAGGTAACAGAACATCAGGGGAAAGTCTTCCCTCACCAAAACTTCAAAGAGAAAGTTTATGTAAGTTTCTTCTCTTAACAAGTGTGATATTAACACGAAATGTTTATTTCATCCTTTAGCAAGAAAATAAAAACATGGCAAAGACCCCACAGGCACCGAGGTGCCCTTGGTCAGTTTCGACGCCTTGTTTGGCTTCACAACCCGATTTTACTTCCTGAAAATGAACTTGGCCCAAAGTACTGGCAGGAAAACCAAATATTCCCACCAATTCCCAGGGCAGACACAGGTCTGCAGGGTGCAGCCCAAGCCCGCTGCCGCCCTTCCCGCCCGCCTTCGCCTGGCGAACACGTTCCTCTCGTTCTCCTGCCATATGACCGCGGATGCTTATGCAAAACTGTTCGTTTCTAGGGTGCCTACACCCCAGGGCAACACCCCGGGGTGAGAGGAGGCAGCCGGACTCCCGCAGCCCGAGGAGCCCGCCGAGAGCTGCCGGCTGCGGGGCTCGGCGCGGTGCCGGGGCGGGCGGGCGNCCCCCGCCGACCGGGGACGAGCCCGGGGGCGCAGGGGAGAGCGGCGGGGGCTGCCCGGCCTCATGGCTTAGACCGCACCGCCCCCGGGTGCGGGTGTGTGCCTGGGGCGGGGAGGGACGTGTTGTGCGGCGGGGCCACATGGGGCGAGACGCACTCCCTGCGGCGCAGGGGGCGACGGCACCAGCAGCTACTCACCGGGAGGGTTTACCGCCGCCGGCGTTGCCATCTTGTCTCTGAGAAGAATTAAGACAAATGCAAGAGGGGAGGAGGGACGCTCTGAGCAGCCCAGGGGAGGCGGGGGAGGNCGCGGGGGGCGGCGGGCTGCTCCCGCCCCGGGGGCTGGCGGCGGCGCTCCCCGCTCCGTGCGGGGCAGCCCAAGATGTCCGATGGCCCCCGCGCCGCGTCTGCTCATGCGCTGCGCGCAGTGAGCATGTGCTGGGCGGCCGCACATGTGCGCTGGGCCCGCGCCCGCCGCTGTCCGAGCGGGACCCCCCCCTGCGTTTCGTCCCGCAAGGGCCCGGGTGAACGTGCCCTTCGCCCCGGTCCCAAACCAACCGCCGCCCTCGGGACTCGAACCGGCGGACCCAGAGCGCGCGGAATCCCCGGAGGGAGAGGACTCCGGTGCAGGCTCGCGGGGTGACAGTTGGGTGCTGCCCGCAGCCCCCCAAACTGAGAGCCCTGCGGAGGCGGTGCAGGAGGGAAGCCGTCAGACAACATTACCGCTCTGCGTGTCATCCTCAGAAACCATGGGCGTCCTCTGCGAGATGGAAGTGGGATGGAACACCCCGAGTTCTTCCACTTTCAACGTTTCCTCCACTTGGGGGTCCAAGGGATGCTGTTCTGGGGGTCCCCGGGGTCAACACACACTCTGACGTGTGGCTGGCGTCGGCTCGGTCAAGTGTGAAGTGAGCCGTAGAGCTTTTTCGGGGAAAAGAAAAAGGAGCTTTGGTGTCATCTTCACGTTGCAAATACACTCAGCATATTTCTGACTGCAGGATGGAGGGCTTGGTGCTTCAAATGGATAGTGCTACACAGAAGCACCTCAGCCCTTCGTTAATCATACTAATTTCCTGGAATTATAATGGAAAATGTAACAACCCTTGTAGTTCTTTTAAAAAAGTATCCAGGAATTCAGAGACAGGTCATTCTGCACTCTTCCAGGTGGAGCATGGGAATTGTACCATGTCCCTCTAAAACCCATGCTGTACCTCTCACTATGTTCACGTTCAAGCTTAGTGCAACTGAACAACTGATCCTTTGTAACTCGCTCAGCTGGCATGTTAAGGCATTTACATTGTGAACACAAGGACTAAACATACACTTTCAATGAAATCTGAGATTTTTCTCATAACCCCAGATCTTCAGAGGGAGAAAAAAACCCAACACATCAGCACAAAGAAAAAAAACCCACACCGATATCACAGAATTAACAAACTGCAAGATATGTGAAAAGCCACCAGTGTAATAAATGCAGCAGTCACATGTAGCATGTGTGTTATACTAGAGGGAAAAAAATAGTCTTTCACACCCTGGAATGCTGCAAAAGCCTGTTAATCTTTAAGCACCTCCCCAAGGCTGTGCTCAGTCGCCCTGAACAGCCTTGCAGAAGTTAATGGAAGTGCTCAAAATGAAAGGTTGCTACTCAATCTCTTGCTTTGCTGAATAAGTAACCTGAAAAGAGTTTAGCTATTAAAATGTAAAGTGGCAGAAAAATGGAGAAAGCATGGAGGCTGTGTTTACTTGTTTCCTGTAGATGAAGCTAATCAGAGTAGTGTTAAAATGCTCCTGCTTATCTGGAACGTTTACTTTATCTTTGATTTATTGTGCTTTTGGCTATCAGATGTTGAGCTGTTTTTCTAAGCATCTTACTGCTTTAGTGCCTCCTGATGCTGTGGAGTTTTGGATGCTCAACAGACAATCTTAGTTCTCATTTTAAGGCATTTACCCTTGCTAATAATAAAACTGTGTTAATATCAGCAATTTTATGAATACAGCTTATTTCCGTTCAGATAAAACATCATTATGATTTGAGAGAACCTTGGTCACAGTATTTCTAGATTCTTACCTTTAACAAGGAAAGCAACATTCAGAGTAACTTACCCTGCTGCAGGAAACAGGTCATAGCTCAATTCCTTTAGCTTTCTGTAAAGTCTCGTGTTCAAATTGCACATGTAATACTGCTCATGAAAGCTTTTTCACAAGCCTCTATTATGTCAAGTTATATATATATATATATATATATATATATACATAAAAGTTAAAGGGCCAAACCCCTAATACCATAATGCTAGGTAAATACCTTATAAAACCATAATTTATAGCATTAGACACTTCTCAAGTGTCCTCTGAAGCATTTACAAGTATTCCTAGGTTAAATCTTATCTCTCTCTTACCAGGAAAGCATTAATATTTCTTATTTCATTTCTATTTTACAGATAAGGAAGCCACCCAGAGGGATCTGACAGTGTGCTACCATAGCTTTCAACAGACGTATGGAATAAACCAAACAACGACTGCATATAAACCAATGAAACCATTCAACTGTGTGTGCTGTCCCCTTGCATAATATCCCGTGAGATATTAGATTAGCCCAGAAAGAGCACATTGCAGCCGGTATATTTGATATTTTACTCCACCTCAGCAAGACCTTAGGGCTTAGAATGGAACATGTTCTGTCAAATCTACTGTGATTCAGACAATCACACAAAATAAAGCTGCTTTTCGGTTTGGTGTGAGCTTTGTTGACTCGCTGCATTTGGTTCCACATGCAATTCTTTGTTCACTTAAATAGATTGAGAAATTAGATTGATTTTTTTTCTCCTCTACATGTTCTCTATCTTAATAGGCAGTATTAGCAGGGTCTTTCAGAATCCCTGAAACAATCCATAAATGAATGGAACTATTCTCTGTTTATCTGTAGTAAACTACTTCCCTGCTATCTCATTCCATATCTGCTGTGAGATCTGTAACGAAGGTAGCAGAAGAAATAAACCATCACTACTCTTAAAAGTCTGTTCTGTTAGTAGTGGAAGTGTATGCTCTGTGTTTTACTTTTGCTGTATTACAAAAAAACACACACACAGTTAAGCATGACATCAATCTAGTGACTGAATACATGTTTCTCTAAGTTCATGCCAAGCTGTGTACCTTGAAAACCCAGTTCCTATGGAATGGGGTTCCTCACAAGAAAAGCAGGGATGACGCTGGACTCTGCCCTTTCTGGGAAATTAAACAGCATTATATCAATACAAAGTGCAAAATAGAAGGCATATGCAAAATCACAATATGCAAAATTTTTACCCTGTGGCACAACAGGGGTGCTTCGCTTACCACATTAATATATTTACAAACAAGTGTTGGCATGATGTGTTGCATCAGGAAAGTAAACAAATTAAGAAGAGTGACTTTTTTTTCTCAGTCTTGTTATTATGTACCGAAGAACATCTGTTAGGTGTCTTTACAGTGATTGTTCCCAGTTTCGAGGGCTGTTATCGCTGACACTGGTGCTCAGCATGCGCGTGTGTTCTGCACCTTGGCACTGGAAGCAGAAATAGATCAGTCGGGCACTGCAGCTTGCTGGAGCTGCTCTTCTGTAATACTTTGCCTTTGGAAGTTGAGCACTGGCCTGGAAATTGGAAAACCTGAACTTGCACCTTTCTATGTGTTTTCATCCCATGCCAGGCATTAAAAATTTCTGAAATATTTTTATTTTGTTTAAATGTGGAAAAGTTGGGGGAGTTTTGCTATTTCCTTTGGAAAAACTGACGTCTTTCTGAAATGGTTTACTCCATGTGAATGAGTAAAGTCCAGAAACAGAATCACAAAAGAAAAAGATAATAAATAGAATGATATAGGATGATAATATATGATCAGTGTCTAAAAATGGATAAAAAAGGTATTTGTTTTTTCTTACCAATTTATGACAATTCTACTTTAACAGAATCAAAAATCAAGGTCTGAAAGCTTGAAGCTACACTTCCCCAGGAGAATTTTCTGTTCTGGGGACGTGAAGAAGCTAAGTGAAGTTTCAGACATTTTAATCCTGAATAATCAAACCCAGAGACATTTTAATAAAGACTCATACTTTAATAAGACCTCCCAGCTACATTCTTTGATCTGTGTTTCCATTGTAATTGAGTTAATATATTGCACCCAATTCATCCAAAAGTCTTGGATAGTTTGAAGCGAGTATGATATATGTATATTAAACAACCATATCTACCCAAGTACTCGGAACTGGAACATTATGTGCCCTTTTTAAATTTGTTTCATCATGTATGGATGACCACACTTGCCTAAATAAGCTATAGAGAAAATGATGAAATTTAAAATATGAACTATCATAGGAAGGTCTTAAAAGCATTTGTTAAGGAAATTACAACCTTGTTCTTTAGACTATTCCATATAATTTAAAAGAAAATTGTATTCTTCCTATAAAATGCAATAAAATACCTTGATAGGAATGTGGAAGTTACATTAATCTCTATTCAGTCCTGGAGGTGCAGAAATGTAATTTCTATGATGTTCTCTACAGTTATTGCTGTTGAAATCCGCAGTGCTTTTCCTTTAGGGAAAATTAGAGAAACTCTCCTAAAGGTGAAACGGTTGTGACAGAAGTTCTCTTGTCTAAGAAATGTAACTGAGATCAGACAATAATCCTATGTTAGTGAACGTCTGTGCTAGGAACCAAACACAGAGGCACCTTTCCTCTCTTCAGCTCTAACATTTCAAGCTTCTTCCAAGTTTGCATAAAATTAACTATGTACTAACAACCAAATTTAAACAATGAAGCTTGATTACCAAGCTTAAGAGAGGAATAGCTGGTGCAAACACATTAACACATAACTTGTTTTCTTTACAATGTTTATGAAGCAGATTTTGGTTTATTTCCTGATATTAATGTCACTCACTGGAAGAATCACTGCCACCAATAGGCACCAGTAAACTGGTAGAGGCTGTTTGTGGTTATCTCAGGCAGAACTGGGCACAGCATATGGGAATACAGTTTTCACAGTATATACCTAATTATAACCATGAAACCATTCTGTGAAGCGACTGGGTAAAAACCAAAAAGCTATAAACAATACTGCTCTACTTACCAAAATCCCAAGCTGTGAACAAAAAGGCACATCCTCAAAATCGCACTGGGGGCTGAATCAGCAAACTGGCATGGAGTTCAGAACTACACAAGTAAAGCCTTTTCCTCCAAGATGCCGTGTTTCTCGCTGTAAAGTAAAATAAAAGCTTATTCATTTGAAGGGATGTGTTTCGGGTGTATTTAAATTAAGATATTACGATTTAAAGCGGGAGGTGAATGAGCCAGTTGGGTTGGAGACACAGAAATGGAGTTCCAAGTCACTAGACACTCCTGAATATCTTTATCCCTTTCCAGTTTCAGAAATAAGGGCCTGAGCTAAATTCTGCAGAAGCAAATGGGCACGTTGCTATCACATCCAGCAAGATAAAGGCTTTCTTTAATGATTGTGCCACCGTGTCACATCCCTTCAACTCGTTAACCCTATAATACCAGCTGGAGTGAAAAATTAGACAGTTTAATAAGAACCAGAGCTGGTCATTTGCGTGGGAAAAGAGCCTTTTTTCACTCACTGCTCATGGTCAGACCAAACTGCCAGTTTCCCAGACTCCTGCTGCCCCATCTGCTCTATTACGAAGCCTGTGAATGCAATAAAACGTAAAGATTCAAGTAACGTAACATCCACACGTCTTGACAAAAGTATGTCATTTCTTGGTTCATGATTTCTAGGTTTACAGCAATATCTGTGGAATTGACCTGTCTGTAATCCACAAAAGACTGATACATTCTGACATACAATAAAACTGAGAGTAGGACTAGAACACGTTTACATTTATGGCAAGGCAGTTTGAAAAGTATACTCTAAGAACATTGTATATTAGAAAAATACTGCTGCCAACTTGGTGGAATCCTTTGCCTTGTTTGAAATGAGAATGTGTGAAGAGTATTTTGCTAAGGTTTATAAACAACATTTTATCCTCTTTACAGAGATTTCTTTATCTCATCGGAGAGATTTACTGAGGATCATAAGCTGCAAAAAGACTAAAATGGCAGAAAATCTTTCACAATCAACTGCAACAAAACTGTCTGAGCCCCATGAGACAAAGAAGGCAATCTGTATCCTAAGGAAAGTAAGAAATTGTGAGGAATCTGAAGTACACTGTGTTATTTCATTAAAGCACAGGACAGCTGGAAAAAACAAACATGTGGAGGAAGTGCCTGTCTGATGTTTGCCCTCTATGCTAATGTGCTGCTCCTCTGCTTTCTTTAGCCCCTCTTTCTCCAGCTATGCAAGATAACAATTTCCAGGAACCATAAAAGAGAATAGAAACACATGCACTTAATTGTCATATAAATTGAATTACGATTTGTGACAGGTTTTGCATTTCACAAGTAAGATATTATGCAAATTCTCAGCAGACCCTTTCATTTAAAAGCTTGCACAAGATACTTTTGGTAGCTTCCCACTTGATTTTATTTCTGAAATAGACAAACTGAACACGGGTATCTGTGTCTCAATGACCAGACAGTACATGCTTAATCATGTTCAAAAATCTAACCCCTGAATTATGGAATGCAGCATAATTCATTTCTACATTAGCAAAAGCGTACTTGAAAAGTGATGGAGCATCCCTTACCATATGCTTTATGATTCTTGCATTTGCATTTACAAAGAAAGAACAACCATCCTGAATGTTTTAATAGCTAGATGTATAGGCACAGACAATTTTTCTTTCTAATCCATCCTACTAGATCACCTTGAATATAATACAATTCTTTTACTGTATCAGCTAACATAAAAAAATAAAAGTGTATTAGCATAGTTGTGTTAAAAACAGTTACCAATCTATAAGAACTAACCAGAAGATCCACCTGGCCAAGCATTTTGTTTCTGACAATGTCCACTGAGTCGTCAATGCCTGAGAAAAGAGGGTGAAGACAAGACAAATCCTGAGCTATACTTCCCTCTGCTGTACTCTTGCAGCTTCCAGCAAACTGCAGCTAAGGGAATTTGTGAAGTAGGAGGTATCATCGGCATAATTAAACCCCCTCTTAGCATTAGCCCAGTGTTCTGGATTAATTGTAAAATGTCACATCAATTAATTTCTATCCAGCTCGGCTGGATCGTGTATTGATCCCCTCAGATAGAAGGCTGAGTGTCAGGAGTTTAAACAGTGAAGTGATAGAGTTGGCACACGGGTTCCTGTTTCGTAGCTGCATCTTTTGGGGTAAGAGATAATGCTACAGTGCAAATAGCACTGAAAGGCACACCGAGATGAATGCTTATAGGAAAAGGACTGTGGAATAGCAATGCCTAGGGTGTGTGCTTTGAACTGGACAAAATAGGAAGGAAATCTATCACAAAATATCCTGGGTACCCAGAGATCGAAATGCATTTTGCTGTGTTCATTTAATCTGTATTCGCTATGCCTGCCTGAGTGTTTTATATCCACGAAGTTTTTTGAGGATAAGGCACCTGGACAATATTTGGCAAACTCATTTCGGGGTGTTGGAAGCAGGAAAATCAGCATCTTTTTCCACTCATTGCTATTTAAGGAGAGAGAAAAAAAAGAGTGAGAAAAAAAAAAAGAAGATGAAAAAGTAGTTAGCTGTTTCACAATTCAATCAACATGTTACAAAACACAGCGTGATGTGGGCTGGGGTGATACTTGGGGCTTTCCCTGTTCGCTAGCAGACTAATCCATAATCCTGGAAGAGCCACTTGCTACCACTCCAGAGCAGCTTTTTTTTCCCTGAGTGTGCATGGAATTCACTCCAGGGCAGCATGCTCACAACAAACTCAGAAAATAAATGCTTTTTAACCTGTGTCAGTGGGATGTAAGTAGGACACTGTTTTATCATACTGCCTGTTTTATGATGTATTTTATCCTGTCCATTGGTGTGAGGCCGAAGGACAGATAGACTAGAAGAATGGTAGATTGGTGGCTGATTCTTCAGAGCCTGAGCTACCAACTCATAATATCATGTTTACAGGTTTTGTCAGGGATTTGCCATTCTAAGCACGTTGTGCTTCACCTCAAAGTTAAGATCTGTCAATTAGAGTATCGAACAGTGATGGAAGGCAAAATCAGAGAATAGGATTTTCAAGACATGCCCTTGGTGCATTGGAGCTATAGATGACCACAGAGATTATGCTAATTCCCAAACCCCAGGTGGGAGGATATTAAGGCTGTGCAGCTCTGTTTGTCTGGACAGGGCTGTACATTTTACCCCATGCTACAATTACATTGCTAGCATCTGTGGCAGTGACAGTGCATGGTGGAGATGGACCAGAGCAAATTCAGGAGGGAGCTGTGTGAAATGTGGTTAACCAGGGCCTAAGTAATAATGTGGGATCACAGGAAAATACTGTCCCAAACACTTGCTGGAGTGGTGCTGGACACAGCTGACCCTGGGCTAAATTTGGGTTGGAAGGGACCTTCAAAGCTCATCTCTTCCAACCCCCCTGCAATGAACAGGGACATCTTCAACTAGATCAGGTTGTTCAAGAGCCCTGTCCAGCCTGGCCTGGAGCGTTTCCAGTGATGGAAATATTCTTTTATCCTCATTCCCAATGAACACATTATTCCGTATGTGTTTGGGGTATTTGTTGTTGTACCTCTCACTGCCTTACCCCAGGAGTACAGGTGACCAAAATAGTAGGAATGTGTCCTGAAGACTAGCATCTGCAAAATACGTCTTTTCTTGCAGTACTTTTTCATGGAAAACATATTGGCACAATATTTTCACACTACCATTGCTAATATCAAATGCTGTTCTTAGACATTATTCAAATTGTTTAAGAAAAAAAAATTAACTTCTATTAATACCATATGGAATCAGATTAGCTCTGCTGCTAAAATATTCATGAAGAAGGCAAATCCTTCCATCTTCTCCTGCTTAAAGCAATAGCAAAACAGACATAAGTTGTGTGATTATCAGTTTGCAGGTGATAGAATTTAAGGTCATGTTGAATTATTAATCATCTAACCATCACTTGGCAACATGCAAACCCACTCCACTGGGCTGTGTTACAACAGGATGGCAGTAGCAGGGAAGGAAAATAATTCCTTAAAATACCAATTATTTTTCTGGAGTTGACACTGCCTTTACCCCTTAATTTTAAGCACTGATTTGCTCTAAATTTTGTGGTTTTCTGTATTGTGTCTTCAGAATCAGAACTCTGTCACAGTCAAACAAAGGTTCAAGTACCTCCAATTAAGTGGTGTGATTCAATGTTTTCAAATTCTTAAGTGTGATGCTGCAGGGCATGTCTCAGGATTAAAACAGAGGAGAACTCCCTAGCAGTAACTGCTCATTTATTCCCATCTTCACTGCCAGGCAGAAGAAATAAAACAGTAAATTCAAGGCTTTCCCTCACCACTGCATCACACAGAGTTGGAGCTGCTCTCCTGAATCTGCCAACCCTCGCGTCACCCATCGGCATCACCCTTTTGCGTGGAGGAGCCTGCAAGAGGGGGTAAGAATTAGAGTTCCAATTAACAGCTAATATCAAGTACTTGACCTGATGCCACACACGTCCTACAGTTCTAGTGTTTTCCAAAATTAACTTCCCCTTTTAAAAAAATAAACTCTCTAGTCCTTCTTGATTATGGGGGTGGGGGGCAGTCTTAGCTTTCGTATTCATTAAATTGCTTGAATGATCCCCCTGATGGAGGTTGCTGACATTTCTTGAATGGAATCTGCAGTTTGGAACATGCCTTTTTCTTATTTTTTCCCCTCAAAGGGAAAAAAAAAAAATGGAGAGGGGTGAAGCTGGAAGCGTTTTTCACTTACTGATTTTCTTTCAGTCGTATCAAAATCATTAATTTCAACCATAGAAAAACATTCAGTTTTATCTACCATCTTTAAGTATCTGGTTTAGACTTTTGCAATATATTTTAATAATACTTTAGTATAAAACAACATAGGACAAATTGCAAAAGTCAGCACCAAATACTTCTGTCCTATGAAACTAAACAAGGCACCACAGCTTTCTGCATTTAAATGCATTTTTGCCACATCAGCCCCTGCTAAAAGTTATGGCTTTTAGACTGGCAATAAAGTCCTTGAGATGCTAGAAATCCATAAGAAACTGGAATTTTATTTTATGATCAGTTTTTTTTAATAAAAAGAAAAGTATTTTGGCTGTATTTCCAAATACCTGTGCTTAGCATTGATGATGTTATTGGATTGTTGACAATATTGATATTCTTAATGAATGCCATTAGGTTTTAGAGCAAATAATTAAATCACTGTTATTTTCAACAAATCTACCTGGCTGCTGTGCTTATCCTATAGTTCCAAGTGCCTTCAAACTCTGTCTAATTGCAAAAAAAACCTAGACATACCTAACTCAACAGCCAAATAGTCTGCAGAAGTTCTCAATATAAAAACCTACAAGATGATAAAATACTGAGATTGCGTCTGTAGGATTTAAAAAAGAAAATACAAGTACAGTATACGTACTACACCATTTATCTACATTCAGTAAGACTGTCAGTTTTAAATATACATTAAGCTTCTATACAATTTCCTTTTTACCAGACCAGATTGTGAAAGAACATCTAAATTCTTCTGCAAACTTTATGTTTCATTCTGCTACAGAGCACGAAGAGCTTTAATGCATAACACACAAATTGTCGTGTTCTTGTCTTGGGAACAGTCTTGAGATCATTAGTCAGTTTGCCAGCATAAGGAACATAACTCTGAATCTGTGAGATGCATATGGTAACAACTTTATGTCTTATGACCAATCTGGTTTTTATAACAGTTTGTGAATACCTTTAAAGTAAATTAGATCTATTAATCTATCTCTGATTTTTGATGGGGTTTTTATCTCATGTCAATTATTTTTTTGCAGATTTTGATGTTTTCTGTTTTAAACATATGTTCTGTGATTAGAATACCGGAGTAGACAGTGATCATTAAAATAACATTTTTCATCTTAAACTGTTATTGTTGATTTCGGAGCATATCTGGTCCCTTTAATTTGTTCTCCTTAAAGAGAAATAAATGACTTCATTTCCCTGGGAAAGTCCAATCTGTTCTTGAGAAAGCCTTGCTTTAGAGCTGCCTGTACTCTCTATTTGGTTTTTGTAATGCTTTTTATTCTTGTACTTTGTTTGGCCGGTGTCTGCCTCCAGGAAGGCAGTTTTGCCGATGTGACAAGGCTGGCACGTGGGACACTGCAGGGAAACACACACCTTGGCAGAAAGGCCCCGTCCCACAACAAAAATACTTTGTCTGGAAGTGTGAAGCACAGCTCAAATTAAAGCATAAATGTCATTGTTCTAAGCTTCTTTAAATTAGGTTTATTAAGCTACATGCTGCATTTTAGAGTGAAAATAATGTGTGGCTAAGCTTTCCATGTCCTTTAATGTCGCAAGGGATGTATTTTATACGATGTTATTTAATGTTTTAACAGAAGCTACAGAAACTGAGATTGGGCAAGTTTGTTATAAATTAAAAACCAAGTAAAGGTCAGTGAATCAACCTGTTTTGTTTTGAGTTTTTTTTTTTCTGGCAAGAGTATTTTCTTCTGCATGTTATATTCCTTCTGTAACTTACATTTCAAAATCCTACTCCCTAAAATAAAGGATTTATACACAGTTCACCTGGTTTATGGGCAAGATCATTTTTGTCTGTAATTACACAAACAATAACATTCACACAAGGGCCACAGGAGGTTATTTAAATTATACAAATGTCATAGAGGTGTAAATAAATGCCCAGATTCTGCTTTCATTGCGCAGGCTGGTTTGTGTATTAAATTATCAGCTGAGCTACTGGACTCAAGGACATTACTCTGAACACAAGGTTTAACTGAGTAAGTAAAAGAATCAGGTCCCACAAAATCTCTTGAGTTCGTAATTTTAAGGGGCTAACTAAGCCTCATAGACCAGTTTTATAGCAGGTTAACGCAAGTATTTGCAGGATCACGTGCCACGAAACATTTTCATTAAAATGTAAGGAGAAAATGGCAAATTGCAGAATTACAGGTTGGGGTTCGTCTCCCCAGGTTCACACTCACGTGTGGACGGCAGCAGGATGGACACAGATTTAAAAACCAGAAGTGCTGGACTCCAAGTTCCTCGTGCACCAGAACGAGTAGGTGTGCAGGATCCTTTGGACCTGCAGGAGTTCTGAGGAAGCCAAATTACCCCACAAATAATACGACATCGATTTCTTACTGTCAACACGGTGTTCAATTACTCGCAAAGCTTTAAATTGAAAGAGGACGTGGTGAACAGGCAAGGTGCGGGACATGCACTGCGTAAAAATAACTGCCATTCAAGCTTGCTTTTATTAAAAAAGAGATAGGTTTACATTTCTTTACATATCCTCTCTGCTTCATGTTAGTATTAAATTGAATTCTGCAGTTCTTGCATAATGAGCAAGGAAGTATGCAGATGCAAGACCTCATTGTAAGGAATGAGTATTAATGAACAGTAAAATGAGGCTGAGGTGCTAAATATCATTTAAATCGCCAAGAGAGCAACTCTAGATAGTGTACAAGACTTATGCTCTATGAGCCACTGAAAAAAGCACCAAAAATGAACAAAACATTTAAAGACGCATAATGTTACTTAACTATTAAGATCTCTTGCTTATTTGCTTCAGTAATTCTGCACCTCTGTTCCCACACTGTTAACACGCATGGTATATTGTGCAGCATTGAGGTATTCTAACGTTTTGCATTCTTCGTTTCCATTAAGGACATTACTTGCAGCTAGGAAGACATCTGGGCTTGAAAGTCTGACTCATACAAGTAGCCCCTAGTTTTGCAAAGAGTCCAGATGGCAGAGGCAGAAGCAGCAGAGAGGGATGAACGTCAGTTAATGGAGGAATAGCACGTCTGTTAACGTAGGTGCAGTGCTTAGGACAACGTAATTATTTTTTTTTTTCTGAGTTTGCTCCATTGATGAGTAAAAGGTTGATGTAACATCAGAAATAGGTTAGTTTGTTAGCAATAATAATTTTTCAGTAGATTCAGTCCATGAATCCGGTTCCCCGGAGAAGAATGCGTTATTTACTACCATCTAGATAAATAAGAAGTTAAACTTTTGATCTACTGAAGGGCTCAAAAACAATTCCAGGAAACCGACATTTGGGTGGAAATAAATAGATCTGAGATGTTGAGGCAAATACACCCTTAGTGCAAAGGAGGAATACAAGGTAAATAAAAGACTGAAGATGCAATGGTAAAGACAGTCCCAGTGCAAAGATTCCTGACTAATCACTGATTCATATTTGTAATGAAAAAGAGCTTAGGATCCACAAAACTAAATTCTCGCGTTGGTTATGTAATCTCTGAAATGCTTCTTAGAGACAAATACGAGCTTGTTAGTAAGAGCTTGCTAAACCAATGATCCCTAAATATGAGGAATGCAGAGACAGTGGTATTTTTTATTAGTCTTATTTGGCAAAAATAAGAAATAATATCTATGCAGACATGAATTTGGCTTTGACACAGAACAGCAAAAAGTCAAAAATATTTATTTAAATCCAGTGGAATTACATCTGACCAGCTTTTCCAGAAATGCCTTTTTAAAATCCCCTAATAAACTCAGTGGGCTATGAAGTAATGTTGGGCAGCAGACACAGAGCAGCAAAAGGTAACAATATATGTTGTTGAGTTTGTTCAGTTAGGAGACAAGATTACTGTTGGAGCACATGCTGGAAGAAGAAAATGCATGGACAGATACAGAAACACTGTGTTTCTATCCTATTGATCACATTTGAACGTTCAGGAAAAAAAACAGGGGGCCAGATCATCAAAATGATGTAAGTGGATGAAAGTAATTTGTTTCTGTGGAGTGCCTTCTTTGGGAATGAGTGTCAGAAGACAGAGAAAATAGATTTACACCTTGATATTCAGTGGGTGTTAGCAGTATTAGATGGCTGCATAAAAAAGATATTTTGCAATTTTCTTGGAGCTAGGGCAGCCTTCCCTCTATTGAGCAGTAAAATTATAGATCAAAATTAAGGAAGTTTTGTTCATATATGTAATTCGTATGCATATATTTGTCCTTTATCCAATTATAAATGACATCAGTGCCAATGGGAAGACTCCAAATAACATCAGCCAGAGATACTGAGTGCTTTTGACCATTAAAGATGTTTCATTATTTATTTGTAATAATTTTTTTGCCAAGGAAAAATCTTTTGTTGGTGGTGAATTCAAAGAATTCATTATGTTTGAAAATCAAACACAATGCTTGGTCCCGTTACACTGAATAAGAGTAGGAAAAAAGGAAGAGAATTCATGGGAAAGGGTCAAGAGTTTAGATGGAACCAAAGCAAAAATGCAGCAGGAATCCTGAAAATCTCTATTGATGGAACATAATGAACTTCCCTGAAAGCAGACGTGTTGCTCCTATTTCTCACACCCCATGTTTGTAGCCCACGCACAAACATATCCGAATGCTACACATTTCTTTTTTTTCTTGTCAGGCCCTTCAGTCTTCATAGGGAAAGTTCACTGAGGGTTATGGCTGGTCCAGGGCATTTGGGTATTAAAATACTGCGCTCACAAATGACTATTCAGTCCTACCCACTCACTGAACATACCTGGCAGGGTATCAGAGTAGGGTGTCCATGGGTCCTGTGCAGATCCAGAAACATTAATGTCATCTATTTTTCAATCACCCTTCAAGACTCACTTTTTCCAAGTCCACATGTTTCTTCCGACAAGGATGCTGTTGATTAACAAATTGGAGCTGTACGTGTGTGATGATTTAAGAGCTGTCAGTGCCTCCCTTGTGATGGCAGGTCCTTGGGGTCAGCCCTGAGCCTTCCTTGTCCCTGCCAGGGGCTGAGAACAGGGTTGGCCCTCAGCTGAGACGCTGAGAGTGGCTTAGGTGGATGTTAATTCTGAAGAGGAAGGTGAACCAGGATAATATGTCACTCCAAAAACTCTGCAGCGCAGTATTTCTGGTAGACTTTGTAATCCTCTGCTTCATGAGCTGGCACAGTTTAACCTTCAGTGGAAACATTAAGGTAGTTCTCTACAGAGATGGAAGCAAATGAGCTGCTTGCATTGCTCAATACTCTGGGCTAACGTTAGTATGTGGGTGGACCTGGACATCCAACTCCATGTTGTCACAGACTGGGCCACATGTGTGCCTATAGCACAACTGACACACATCAGTTTTATTGAGGAGAGACTCAGCTACACCGTAAAAGTTTGTTAGCAATTGCTCAGCAAACTGAATAATAGTTAAGACCCACTGAGAGAATCTTAAGCATCCATAAAAATGCAATAGTTATTGCAATATCCACCAAAGGGTCAATCCAAAATGGTGATCATTTGCCACAGCTTAGAAGCGTATTTAGGGCTTTGTGTTCCAACTGTGCAGACTCCAACGTGAAGGTCACTACTGAATGACCTCTGTTCTGCTGTGGTCTATGGCTTTTATACTGCAGAGTGATTTCCTCTCAGAAAGCTTAGGGTTTTCCTGATGATTTGTACAAGAAATTTCAAATTCAAAAGCAATAATTGAGTGCTTAACCGAATCCCAACTTGGATGGGCTGTTGTTATTATTTTGTAGCAAATATTTATGCAGCATGTAGTAGCCAACTCATTGAGGCGTGAGGATAGTGACAATCCGTGCTCCGTGGTGCCTGAGCTCAACTGATGAGCCACAGCAGACAGACAAATCTGTGGGATGGGCTGGGAGGCAGGAATGATGGGATTTCAAAAAATCCCAAACAAACCCTGATCAGGGAATCAGCTTCCAGAACATTTATAAAGTTTTTCAAGACTTCAGAGATAAAAGAGTCATTCCAAACACAAACTCTCATCCCGCACAGGTGATGCTTGTACTTACATTATGTTGTCTCAATGAGGTTTTTGCTGTCAGTGGAAAACCTTTTGCTGCAAGTTGAGTTAGCAGATGAGATGTTGACTGCAGAGAAACGCTTTGTGTGGAAGATCACAATTCTTTTGCTGAAGGGCTGTATATGACTTGGCTTAGCCTGTAAAGGTTAGGATCAGTGTCAAAGGAGAAAAAGAGGACAAGAAGGGAAAAAGAAGAGGGGGAAAACGAAATATGTCATAATCATGTTCAAACACGATGTGTTTTTCAGAGAAATTAAACCTAAAGGGACTTACTTCCCAGTCAATTTCAATGCAATATATTCTTTTACTTAGAGCTTAAGACTTTTCCTTTGCCACTGGCCAATAATGGACAGAAACACCAGCAATTATTGCAGCTCAGCCAACATGAAATAGCTTGATGAACATAACTTGATGAACAAAGGCACTTTACAGAACATTGTGAGTAAAGCTAACAAGAATTTTTTTCACTGCATAGAAAGAACAATCTGGCTAATTCAGGGAAATATGAGTGCAAAAATAAAGCTGAATCACAAACTATGAGCAAATTTCAGCTTCAAAATCCAGTTTCAGAGTTTACCTTCTTTGTCCACTGAAAATCAAACCCCATCAAACACCTGTGTATCAGTGCAAATCCTTTTAGGAACCAGGTATTTCTAGTTGCCATATGCCCAGGTGCACTAGGATTTACTTCCACCTGCTGCTGAAATAAGCCTTGAGCAGCAGGGTGGTTCAGCCCACATTTTTCCAGTTTGTTCAGTTATCTCCATCCTTGGGCTCTGCTCCCTTCCCTTCCTTTTTCAGACTCTTCCTCTCATCCCCAGGCAGCTGCTCACAATCCACTCCTTCCTTTCTTGTTCCAGCAAAGTCCTTTTAAGATTCATATTCTTTTTGATCTCTGGGCTCTCAGACTTGGCAAACCAGCTGTGTAACTGCCTGGGGCCTGGAAAATAGCGTTTTCCCAACTGATTATTGAGTTATTGTTATTTTAACTCCCTTGAAGTTGTTAACCCCAGGTATCATGTCTTGATCACTGTTTTGTTGCCCATTGGTTTCCATCTCCTCCCAGACTAAACAGCTTTCTTGGACTTAACTCTATAAATAATCTTCACATGCACAGGCTGAAGCATATAAACTCTTCATGAAAGCAGTATACTTAATTCCCCTGGTTCTCCAAACCACAGTAGTTAAGATCAGCTTTCTAGAATGTTATAACAATTCCCAGATTTATAGGTTAGATAATTGGTGGAAAAGACTTTTGTGCTGCAGGGTCTCTAACTCTTGAATTTGCTTTCCTTTGTAGGTCTTTGTGAGTCATCATCTAAGGCATTGTGTAACTAGGTATTTTCCTTCAAAAAAAGTCCTGGCAACGAGAGCTTTCATGCTTTGTAAGTTCGCTTGCTAAATATTTCCCTTTGTTTAACATTTTCTAGTTTTCCAACACTTCTGTTTCCCTACTTTTGTTCTTCCCCGCCTCCAAAGTATAATATTTTCACACTGCTTCTTTTTGTAAACCATTTTATACCAAGAATAATTTTCCAATATAGCCTGATGTTTCTTACTTTTTTGGATTTCTTGTCAGAAGTGGGGGGAACCAAATACAAGAGAACACTTCCAGCATAAAATGGGAAATATTTGTCAAGGCTTCTTAAAACATACTATTTGTGCATAGAGCAATGCACTGCAAACAGAAAACAGTGCATCCTGCTTCTTTGCCTAATTTCCCACTCTTAGTACCTACAATTAAAATGAGATACAATTAAAACCTAAGGAGACAAGCATAGATACCTAGAGGAGGAAAAAGAACATGCAAATCCATTTCCAGTTTTCTTGGAAAACGTAGCTTGAATCACCATGTGTGTCAGATTTAGCAGCTGACATGTACAAACAGCAAAGTTATCTGGTTAACACCTCTGACATGATGCTACAAAAAGCTGCAGTGGGAACAAAAGGGGAGATAAGGCTACAACAGCTCCTGTCATTGACTCTATCCTGTTCAGGTCCACATAACACTGTATTAATATATTTTGTGTCTCTTGATACCTTGAATATGCCTGTGTCCCCAGTCACTGCTAACAAGGTGGCATGCTACAGCAGCAGCAGCAGTGAGAGAAAGCCTGGATCCATCTAGAGTTTTCTTCTCTTATCAACACCCATTGCACACACTTAGTGCAAGGCTGAACAGTTTTCTCCTAATTCAGCATCAAGGTGGAATTGCAACAGCGGGAGTTTTGCAGCACTTTGTAGGAAACTGCTGGAGCCACCGCAAAAATCCACCCAGACAAAACATCCATCTGCTGTATAAAATGTAGCATCTCATTGCAGAATTAGGAAATGTTCCTTTACAACGCAGGAAAACCATTCAACAAGCTGGTATTTATAAATAGCCGCACAACACAGTCATGCGCCTCTGAAGGGCACATTCTTTCCAAGAAGAATGTCAATGTTAATCCACTGAAGAGTGAGTGGGTGAGCGTGAGAGACGGTGCAAACGTGTGAGCAGTGCGGTGTGGCTGGCAGGGCCACGACAGGAGGGCCAGAGCATCGCTCTGTGCTCAGCCGGGAATTGCTCATCTCCTGGATCCTCGAACCACTGGCATCAGCAGAGCTGAAAACCTTGTGCATTTGATGAACCGTGCTCTCTCGATACAAAAGACATATAAGGACATAAGGAACAGCTTCAGGGCCATATTTGTGCACTGACTCTATGGCAGGAAAATGGCCTTTTCCAGCCTTTGAAGACCTCCCGTTGAGCCAGTTTTGGGGTTGCATGTATAAACAGATTTTGGGATGCCCACGACGAGAAGGTCTGTCCTATGTCTTTGGATTCTCCTGGACAATGGCGCTCACTGAGAGGAATTCATTCTTTTTTCCCCTGGCACGTGATGAAAAAAATCCATCAGTGTGGTCTGAGTAGCAGAAAGGAGTAAAAGTTATTATCGATGTATAAGGCTTCTCAGAAAATAATAGAACAAGCTCTGATTCCCTTTTTAGCTGAACAGTGAATGAGAAAGTCTGCAAAGGGATTCCCATGAAGATCTCCATCCGTCACACTGGAATGGTTTCTCTGGTGTGAACAGGCTCATGCTCAACTGAGATAGGACTCAGATTTTTTTAATGCATTTTCATTACACTGAAATATCTAGCAGCACTAAATAGATGGAAAACCTTGCTTATTTTTTCGAATGTGAAAAGAAGTTGCAGGTTGCTAGAAAAATTAAAAGCTCAAAACCCTGAAACCCCATCATATCACAATAACAAGGCTGAAGTCTAGAGGGATTTTTTTTCTGTTCTTTCAGTTTGTGGTAGAGATTTTTAAACTGTTTTAGTAAAGGACAGATAATCCTAATACAAGCAAAAATTAAAAGAAGTTAGTTCTGTACTGGACCATTCACAGACACTTGGTCATAAAACAACAAACAACTCATCATTCTTAATGTTATTCTCCTCTAGGGAACTGAGCTTTTTGTTTGCTGTAATGAACTGTTTAATTGAGCTCAACTTTACTGGAGTAGAGCTTTTTTCTTAAAGAGCTGAGAAATAGAGATTTGTTCTGATTTTAAAAGATGTTCGCAGCAGAATAAATATGCATGTGATATAACCAGGTCCTTCTCTGTGTGTAAAAAAATTACATTCTGTTTACTTTTATTGCATATTTCCTTTTTCAAGAAAAGGCATTTAATCTTAATTGCTAATATTCACTGGGCATAGAAGATCAGATGGCAGATATTATAATGAATTGTTCTTTGTTTACAGAAAAAAAATGTGTTCATGATTTTTTAATAATGTTTGACAGTTTCATCATGAAGAAATTGAAGTGTCAACTGGAATTGTTGTTTGTCATATGCCTGAGGTGGATTTATTTTGTCACAAAGCTGAGCTGATTTTATTGAAACTAGTAACTGAAACTTTTCTTGCATCTTTTGCTATGACAGTGCAATAAATGAAATCCTAAAGCACCAGCTGTATCTCTCAGAAAACACCTCATTATCTGAATGCAGGCTTTCCCTCCATTGCCTGTTAATTTTTAAGGCTATAATGTTTTACAAGGAGCTACATGTAGTAGGTAAATTCAAATAGAGGGTTATCTTTGCTCTTCCCTCTACATCTACAGCTCTGATCAGAGCTGATCATTTGTGCCAAATCAAGCACTGAATTATAGAACAGAGTCATATATAGTAGGTACAAGAGCAAAATAAAAAATCCTGTTTATGCATCTTCATCTCAGGACCATAGGGAGGTTTGTGGTGTGGCTGGATAATAAGCCCACTGGTCCAATTTAAATACCATCTTACAAGTACATCAGCTAGAAAACCTCAGAGATAATAGTTCTTCTCTAAATTGGGCTTGGCATGCTGTTTTACAGCACCCCTTGGAAATCACAGAGGAAAGGCCTGGAAGATTATTCTGTCTAATGAAAAAAATTGAAACGATGTTAGTGCTGCCTTTCATATGGCCAAAAAATTCCCTACAGAAGGGAGAGGACTGCGGCAGCAAAACAGAGATGTGTCCCACCCAGAGCCCATCACCTGTGGACTCAGTAACTAAAGGCCAATTCCAAGAGTAATTGCACTTCCAGAGGAGCATCAGCTCTGCTGAAGTGCACTGTAAAGCAGCCAGTGAGTCTGGGGTTTATGATTTCCCCATTTGGATCCTTGGTATGCATGCTTTTTACATCAGCAAAGAAAATCTTGGGACTTGGGGCTGGTTGCCATTTAGATAGCTGTTTGCTTCTAAGCACAGGTCAAAACCTCAGGAGGGAACTTTGTGCAGGTGAAACTTCCTTCTCGCATTCCTGCTAAAGACCAGGTGTGTAAAGCCATGACATTTTCCCTCTGAACACGATTCTTTTTTGTAGGTAAGTTTAAAAAAGAGGCAGAAGAAGAACATTTTCCCATAGACATCAATTTATACGACTCATTTCATATTTTCACCACTACTCAAGCAAAATGAAGCTGAGTTTGTACAAAAGAGAATCAGAGCTTCTTAGACATTTTCAGCCTTCTCTTAACCCACATACTAGCAAATTTATCTTTTCTCCCTTGTTTCACATTAAGCTAAACAGAACAGCAATCTGACTTCTTTTTTAAAAATGCTTTCAGACTATTTTTTAACCCAACATGACTATATGCATTCCCTTTTGTAATGGGAAAGACTGGAAGGATTACGTTATTTTAAGGTGTTTTTCCTGCAGTTCTCTAAACTGCAGCAAGATGCCTGCTTCTTGCACAGAAATGTCAAAGCATCTATATGGCAGGAAGGCATGGTTTGCTCTCTAGAAAAAAAAAAGAAGGAAAAAACCACACACCACAAACCTTTCCATTTGGCATGATGAACCATTTTTTGTTCCAAGTCCATATTTTCATTTTGGTTCCCCCAGCCATAAATGTCTTGTGATACTGAGTAACAACAACATAATCTGAAAATTATGCACAGATGAATGAGATCATTCATAGCTGCTATTCCTCATCTGACTTACACATTCCACATATGATGCATTTTTTACCTGCGTACTGTTCCAAGGGATACATGCCATGTGCCATGGTAAATTTCTGAAAGGAGTCTGGTGTAATGTATGACCCTATAATCAACAGGCCTTATGATCCATCCTGTAATAACCTATTTTTGTCTTGAGATTGTCTCCATCTCTTAAGAAGGTCTCACTGTAATTATTTCTTGATTTAGTTTTGTTTCCTAGACATCTTAATACACAGATTTTTAGTTGTTGCTTAATACAAAGCATTAAAAGCAGATTCACACCCAACTATTAACCACTTGATGTGTCCAGACATTAGCTAATAAGCTGAAATTCGTGTGTTGAAACAAATTCTAATAGTCTGGGTCTGCCTTCAGAGACCATCTGATCGGAACAGAAGAGTCTTTCCCCTCACTGTTACTTAAAGTAAGTTGCAGGTCACCCACCTCCCAGAGCAGGAACAACAGTCATTTTGACTCAATTCCGTGGAGGGATTGAGCACATCAGTTTCTGCAAAGCAACCAAAGGTATCTGCTTTCACGAGGGCTCATTAGCTGTCTGTCCCATCATACGAAAGCCATAAAGACGAAGAGCAATCCAGTTCTCTTCTGGAGAAACGCTTGGCTACTAAGGTAACTCACAGGTGATATTTTTTAACATTTGATAGGTTTTTTAAAGCATTACTTGCACAAAACGACCATTGCCAGCGTCAGACAGTCTTGGAGAGAGCCATGGACCCTCACACCTGAATTCCTATCTCATCCCAGCTCCTCTAGATTAAGTTAGAAGAACATCAATGGGACAGCATGGGCACTGTGCACTTGCCTTTCTCTTTATAGAAGCTGGCTGCATAGAAGACCCATTTTCCTAAATCCTTCATCTGCAGCCTGATTGCTTTCTCTGCTATTGCTTTTCTTTTGACCCAGCTTTTTGAATGTTTGACTTAACTCTGAGAAGAATAAGAATAAAGATGTGCAGATAAGGAGCTCAGCAGATCATACACTTTCCCAAAGACACAGGAGAAGAGAATATTTCTCAGAACTCATTCAATTTTTGTTCTCTTGGAGGCTTTTGGGAACTGACTAAATAAAAATAATTTGGTTTATACCTCTGAATTTTCAATACCAAAGGAAGTTTGATAGGTAGAATTAACTCTGTTCAAATGGGAAAGGAAGTTCATTACCTCTCACTGCTGTGCAATAAATAACTGTCACAGAAAAGCGGTAAAAGACTGGTTACCCGTCCCAGCTTAATCCCATTATCTATATCAGAATTATGAATTTCTAGCCTCTGTTCTGGCACAATATGTGATCTCTAGGACTGTGGTTTGTTCATAACCCCCAGGTCTCACTTTCTATTTTAGTTCAGCATATCTAAGAGGCAACTAAAACGCTCTTTTCTGAAATGTCACAGCACCCTCCTCAGTTGCTGTTCTGGACTCTCAGAAGCTTCTACCTCTTGTGGCAACCACCTCAAGTTCTCATCCCTATACTGGCAAAATCAAGACCGTACCACTTAAACTACCCTTCACCCTCTGATTATCTCTGATCAAGTTAAAAACACCACCAAAACACACACAGAAGCTTTCAGAGTTTAATATCAATCATTTCCCCAAAAAGTCCAGTGGCAAGATCCAAATGCAAAATGTGTTTGGAGAAGAGACATTCCCTGATCTCATGGACAATACGAGCTGTCTGCATACCTTTCAGTTCACATCATCTGCTTTCCTCAGTAGCACTCTTCTCATCTTTCCCTCGTGCTGAAATATAAACCCATAACTTCCCACACCTCCATAGAGCATCCTCCCAGAGCACATGTCTTTGTCAAAAAAGGATCTTTAGGGCTGGGCCTGTCTTTTTGTCACCTGTGAATGGCCAAATGTATTTTTGGGCACAGGGACTACCATTGTTGTAAAATGTTCTTGAATATTCTAAGTTAGACCAAGTTCAAGTACCATGATCCCACTTACAGTTTTACTGGGGCCATACCTCAAGTCGCCCATGCAACAAGAGGATTTCCCTTTAGTCTTGACCTGAGAGAGAACAATCACATAGGAAGGCTTAAAAAAGTAGGGCTGAACTTACAGCTTTACAGGGAAAATGTTATAGATGAAAAGTTGTGGGTCAAATAATGCATTTTATTCGTAGTAAGTCAGTAAGAGTAAGAGTAACAGCACTGAGAGTAACAAAAGAAGAAAAGCTGAAACAGAGCATAAAAGAGTACAAAATCTGATAATTTAAGAGAAAAAGACAAACTAATTAAGATATTGATCCCACAGTTAATTACCCCATGAAATTAGAAAGTGTATCTCTAATTCAAGTGAGATGCTTTGCTGAGTAAATATTCAGTTCCTTTTGCTCATCTCCAGAAGCTTTAGTACGTCAAATGGAATAGGATGGAATCAGT
Source organism: Pampusana beccarii (assembly GCA_013399365.1). Taxonomy (NCBI): domain Eukaryota; kingdom Metazoa; phylum Chordata; class Aves; order Columbiformes; family Columbidae; genus Pampusana; species Pampusana beccarii. The sequence goes on from VWYH01009010.1 coordinate 1,303,103, forward strand.
TTAAGAAAGATTTGTGAAAGTCCTCCTAGAGGGCACAGGCTCTTGTGCATTCACTTTTACTGGGTCTGCCTGTGTTGGCATATTCAGGAAAATTCACCTGAAATAAGTAAAGATGCATATTTAAAGTAGATTCCTAAAAATTGCATTCCTGTTTAGTTTGTGGTTATATGCTTGTGTTGAAAATAATCATTCAATTTAGTTTAAATTATTCTGGAATAACAGCATATCAGCGTTATAGTTATGAATGGATGCCCGTCTCGCACATTAAACACAGTTTAACTGCGGTAAGTTTCATCCAGTGTGCACACAACTATGATCTCGCATCAAACCAAGCATTATTGTCCTACCTCTTAACGTGCAAATATCTAATTTTTGTAATGACTTTTCTTCTAGGACACAATATCAGGCAGATTTTTCTCTAACTACTATTGTAATATGATGTGTAGTAATGAAGTCCTTTTTCCAGGGCTTGATTTCTGTGGGCTGCAGCGAGCAGTTGACCACAAAGATGAGAGATGATGAAGCAATATTTCAAATTTGAAAAAGGATGATCTTTTGCCTAACTCTTCAGAAGGTGGCACAGAACCTCCTTTTCTCTTGATAACCTGGAGCTGTGCTCTCTGAGTTCTCTGGAGATTCAAAGCAACCTGAGCAAGCTTGGCTCAGCCTCTTCCTCCCCATTTTTTTATTCCCTACCTGAAGCAGGAGTGATGGTGTGACCTTCCTGCACACGCTGTCCTCCCGCTCAGCAGCCCACTGTGCAGACGATGCTCCTCGCCTCACTATACGGCACCTACCACCAGTTATCTCAGGTTATCGCTCTGGCTGTTAAATGCAGCCACAACAAACCTGTTCAGTATATTGTACCACTGTAACACTTCGATAAAGGCACGTCACAGCTGCTCCCAAATTCTTTTAGACTTATGGAGTCTCTTCTTGACACAACTATATTGCTTCTATATAAATCCTTTTATATTTATGACCATCAAATAAACTAACTTACAATAAACATAGATTCAAATGTGAACACTCTGCACTCTATGGCTCCCTTCAATATTACACGTCCAGAGTCAATTATAAGCCCTTTATGTTTCCCTAGCAGGAAGGTTAAAATTCAATTCTCTTTTATTGCAGTTTGCAAATATAATATACTCTCCAGCTGGCTTGGAAAAGCTCTTCAATTAAATCATCTTGTGCAACACTGCTTCTTAGTCACTGGTACCTTCCTACTCAACAACAAACTGGCAACCCCACACTTCCAGGGGCTGTTCCTCAAATGTGACAGTTATTTTACAACATATGTATTTTTCATTTAAATGACTGCATAGACAGCTTTGGGTTTTTGTTTCTTGACTGGGGGCACAACTGTGCTTTTAATCTGAAAACATCTCCTAAAGGCTTTAAGTCAACACTGTTGTCCTTTGTGCCTCTCCTCCCCAGTAAATCAGTTGCTCAGTTCTTTTTGTTTTCAGGGTTTAAAATACTGTTATACTAGCAGAAAGTAAAGTGATGTGTTAGCACAGCAGAGTTTGCTGTGTTATTGAGCTGAGGCAAGGAGCCCAGAAAACTAGAGGAAAATGATCCACTGAAGTCTATAATCCTTCCCTCTGCCCACACCACAGCTCCAGAACATGAGATTATGATGCTAGTTAGAATAACTACTTATCTACCCGTGGCCAGGGCTGGTGTCTACTGGAATGTTAAAAGGGTCCACACCTAATTACCATGCTAACTCAATTATTTTTGTCCAACTCAAGCTTCAAAGAAATCCATTATATCTTATCTCCCAACCAAGGAAAGTAAATGGACTTATTGGAAAGATCAATGTGCTCCAAAAGGGTGACAGAGGAATAATGAGGAAAATTTGAGTGCATGTTTAAAGGGTCCTATAAAAGCTGTGAGTTGTTTCAGCTATCAATAGTGCAGCTCCCAAATCTGCACAGATTTTCCTGCTCTTCTTCCAACAAGGTTGTCTCCTGGCAATCCTGGTTGTTACACATCTGCATCATTTTGTCTGATTTGCACTGGATACTGCTTGCAACAGGGACTGTGTCTTTTCTGCATATTAAGAGTTAAGTCGTGAGCACCTAATACAAAATTAATACGTACATCAAACTTAAAATTCAAGGCACCTTTGTTGTTCTTACTTTCTATGACTCAACAAATTTGTTACCTTGAGGTGCTAAACACAGCTGTAAGTACAAGAGAGAAAAAAAGGTCAGGATTTCTCATTTCATAGAAACCCACTGATGCTGACACTGATATATCATGTGCTGGTTTCCTCTCTCCTCCAAAACATTATTTTTGTGAAAGTGCAAACCAGCACCTTTTCAGCAACATCTGTCAGCCAGGCAGATTGAGTATTTTTGTCATTTTTCACAGGCAGAAATTACAGCATGGAAAACAATACATACAGTACCAGGGATGCTGAGGGGTATCATAGAAAGCTGCACTGATACAGAAATTCCAGAAAAAAAGCTGAAGTCTGGCTAATAAAACACATCCCAAAGGGAAATATGACACCCTTCTTGTAAACGCCTGTCCTTGACTGCCCTTTTTCTAAAGCACACGATTAACATTCCTGCAAAAGTCATTAACCACACTGTTTTGGCGGCTGGGATTTCCCCACACTCCCAAAGCCATTACTAACAGGGTTAAAGCCTCCTCTCACCAACACCAAGCTTCTGCTCTTCTCAGGAGGTCTTAACGCTCCAATCAGTGGCAAAGAAAATCTCCCCTGCCCAAAAGCTTCAGGGGGATGAGCAAATCAGCACCTTACACAACACCTAGTCTTAAGAAATCCTAATTAACAATCACTATGTTACATATTGGGGCACCTTGATGGAGAAAGAGCATCACATTTTTACCTCCAGGACTGCAACAGATTTGTTTTCACCAATTTATCACAGCTGGTTAGGCACAATTACCAGCAGCAGGTCACAGGAGGGCTGGTGACAGGCAAGCACAGCACCAGAACAGGTCTCTTCTCCTGATTGTCCCTCTGAAGGTCAGGGCTGGTCTGTACCCCTCACTTGAGCTGGTTACAGGGAACATGAGGGTAATTCCTTCCCAGCTTCCCAAAGGGCCAAATAGTCACCACAGTGAAAAAATTAGGATCCCTAACAAGAAATCATTTACTGTGGCTCTTGCTCTTTCTGCCTCTTTACTATTACTGCTTGTTATTTCTACCCCATCAGAATTCTGTAGGACCAGTCCCCCTACCGTACAGACACCCTACAGCACGCAAGGGTGACAGTCCCTTCTTACAGATTAGAGCAGTGCTTGGAGCGTGTTAGATCTGGGATGTTAATCCATGAAGTTTTAGGCTGCTACTTTTTGACTGTACCCTTTATGTAAGCAGGGCTGGTACAGCCTGTTTCAGAGCTAGGAAACCCCTCCCTTTCAATGGTACTTCTGAAAAACAGGAGATTAAGTGCAGTTGAAATTTGTTTGTTTGTTCTAAAAATACATTGACTTGAAATTGTAAACTCAAGGTCTCTCTGAAACATAAAGAATTGTGTTTGGCTGCGAATTCGACTGCAAGTTACAGAATACAACAACTTACACTATAAAGAACTGTCAGGCGAGATGAAGGCATCCCCAGCCCCTTCGCCTTTAAAATGCCATGGAAGCACAGAGGCTTTCGGCAGAACACCTTATCTGCTCTCCAAAGCTGTGACTCTTCATCCTTTCCTTATGAAGACCCAGGGGATTGCTTACTTAGCATACACCAGAGGCAATGGATAGGGTGAGCAGTCACTGCAGCCAGAAAACCCCAGTACCGAGCACAAGCAATTACCCTCCACACACAGAGACTTTGGAGCTGAATTGTGCTGAATAGAGAACCCCTCCGGCTGCCAGAGCCATGTGTGCCCGGGAGGAGCAGCCACTTTTGCTCCGCTGAAAAGCAATGCAGTAAGTGACTGGGATATTGCAGCAGCACCGGTTCCCGGGGTTAATCAGGAGCTGAAGCTTTGCAGGTTTCGCTGGGAGGGAGAAACAACCTCCAGTCCGGGAGCAGAGTCAGAACTGCATGGTTATTTTGTTGTGTTTTTTTTCTAAACGAAGGGATGGAGCCGATATGCAGGGACACTGTGTGGTTTGGCATTGTGTGGATGTGTGTGTATTGCAGGGGAGCGCTCGCTGTCTGGTCCTGTGCTGAACTGGTGCTCTTGGGTTTGTGGCTTTTCTCTATAGTCGTGTTTGACAGCATTTAAACAGAGATGGTGCTTAATAACAATGTCAGCATACATGTGTGTGCTGTTTCTTAATTATACAGCATGCTTCCTCTGCTTGGGTGCAAACTATTTTCTGTACTAATACTCTAACACCAGATTTTCAGGGACTTTGCCATGGGATAATCATAAACTGTAGATCGCAATGGTGTGAATGAGTGCCTTGATAATGAATAGTACTTCTATTTGACTTCAGCAGATCCAGCTAATGTCTAATTTGAGGTAAATACTTCAACGTGGTCTGAAATTGCAGATGGTTTTTGTAGATAAACGTTTATAAGCAGTACTTTATAATAGCATAGCTATGGTTTTCTTCCGATTCGAATGTTCTCTTTCTGTACTCTGCAGTAACAGCTTTCAGTTTGTACTGGGTAGGAGAGGGGAAAGCATGATTTAAAGTTTTATAAGAAGGGGGATTTTTACATAGTTTGAAACTGCTTGCAAAATTAGAGTTTGCACAATAATTGCAGGCCCTTGGAAGAAACTCTGTGCAGCATTTAAAGCAAATTTGACTGTGCAGTTTTCATTCTGTTAATTTAGGGCTAATATTAAGCCATATTCCTCTGGTTTCTTGATACAGCTTTCTCAGTGACTTATGAGGGTCTGGCATTGGTATCACTGCCATTTTGGGCTTCAGGCATGTTTAACTCTTTAAGGTAATGCATGCTAAATTTTTTAGATAGCAGTACACAGAAGTGCCAAAAGTGAGGGGTTCTTTTCTTGCTGTTCAGTCAAATGTCAATATTAAATAGGTATTGATCTCTTGTAAAGGAGCAGTAATGAAAGCAGTCTTTAATTTTCTTACTAATTGCTTGTTTAAAAGTTAGAGTTTATTTAGTTACTTTTAATTGCTGGGAAACATCTAGGAAGCCTTTGCATTATGAAGAAGGTATTTCCTCTTTGATTAATCTTTGCCATTTTAGCTTTGGGCAATATTTGTAGTGTTACTTTATTAGAAGGGGTAATTTTCAGAAATTAGATAAATGAAGTTCAGTTCCTGTTGAAAGAGTTTTTGCGTGGATGCTGCTAAAGATGTGTATAATGTTTATTCCTAGGCACAACTCACGACACTGAGAAATACCCTGAAAGTTACAGCAGTTTTCCACTTCCATGCAACATGCATGTCTTAGAGGCTTTCCTCCTTGAGACCAATACTCAGGTGCCGATAAGGGCGATTTCTCCTGACACTGCAGTCAAAAAGAAATTTCCCTTTTTTGCCTGAACAAACCCTTGTGACACATTGTGCTATTGAGTTGCAATCGTTCAGATGATGAGCAATTAATAAACAATAATTATTCATTAGCTGTACAACTTTGAAGATGGCCAGATCTATGCTGCTTCCCGCTTCGCTTTCTCTCCTATCCCAACTTCTCCCTTTCTGTTTATGAGCACTTGGGGGGTGTTACAGTCACTCTCATTTAAGAACCTGAACCCAAGATCAGTATAATTTTTCCAGCAACGGGTTCCCGATCAGTGTTAATGTCATCTGTCCCTGTTTTCTTCATCTAGATAACCCACAAAGCCAATAATGAACTTGGAACATAGGGATTTATTATAAGATAGCTTTGAATAAGTGTTATAAACCTAGTATTGATTTACCTATCATGAGGAAATAGCGGTGATTTTACCTGTAACTATAAAGTGCTCCGAACATGCAGTTTTGATGACATTATCATCAGACATTTTCAGGGAAACTAATTCTGATAATTTAACAAGCTACTGTTTTCAAATTATTTTCTCTGAGGAACAAAATGGGGGGAGGAAAACAAATGCAAATAAGAGTCTTGGAAAGATACTTGATTCATAATGAGAATCATGAGACAAAAACTAATATTATAGCTTGTTTTATGCCTTCATGCGATTCTGAGTCTCTAATCAAAATGTGTTTCCTGAACTGGAACCTTAGAATTATTTGCCGGATATTATTGTTCGTGTCAGAATTAAAATGGAAAACATTAGGTATGAAATCTAATTTCTCAGCAGTCTAGAATAAATTAGTAAATCAATGTTTTTACTTCTTCATCCTGTCTTTTAAGTAATCCTGGCTTCATAAGACACATTATTGCATTGCAATCTTAGAGAGATACATGCAAAGGGAAGTTTACTGATTTTTAACGTACATTGCCAGTAATGAGTTGCAAGTCAATTTAATTAACAGTAGCTGCTCAACATTTGTAGTCACCTCAACTACTTTAATTCACATCACTATATTTCTACAACTTTTTCCTTTTGTAGAAACACTGACAATGCTTCCTTACAACATGAACTGTAACTGTACCATCTTGTCATTTAAGTATCAGAGACAAAACTTACAGTACAAAACTGTATAAAAGAACGGACGGTGGGTAGATAAACATGCTCCATAATTTCAAAGCACAGTGAAAATATGTGTCATAGTTGCACCAGGAACCCATGGTGCAGACATCACATTGAAAGACACGACATTCAGCATGTTCTCGGAGATAAGCTTAGCTGTGTTCATATAAGAGTAGAGAATTTTTGTACCATGCTTAGTAGAGCTGTCACGTTTATAAAGAAAAATATCTTACAGTAAGTGACGTCCAAAATGTGCCACATACATAGTTAATTCTTTCCGACTACAAAAGAAAGGACATTTTCTTCCTTTCCCACTATTCAACGGTAGACTTCCTCATGGTGTCAACTACTTAGATATGCTGCATAATAATTATTTTATTCATATGTATGAAAGAAGATCTCTTAGAATCTTCATTATACATATCTGCTTTGAACATCAAGATGGAATTTAATTGGGATTTTCAGATATAGCCTTAGACAATCCATTTTCAACAACAAAATGAATATGCCTTTATTTGCTACTATCACTTCTTACCAAGGGCAATTGCTCAATACTGTGCAATAGCTACAATTCAGAATATTTTCTTTGCCACAGTGACTCTCTTTGCTTTCCACACCCACACCAGCCCCCAGAACCTACTGTGTGTGAAGCGGCAGTGCGGTAGTATTCAAGGAGGATTAAAGGACTAAGATTGAGTACTTTCTAAATACTGCTGCCAGAGCTGTGGTCTTAACAGAGCAAAGATAATGAATTTGCCTTTTCCAAGTGCTGTTCAAAAGGTATAGTTACGCACCCAAAACCCGTCCAGAGTTAGAAAGATCATGCTCTACATTTTGCACAGTACTTTTAAAGCGCACCTGTAAGGCAGTTTGACCTACAGAAGATGCAGAAGAACTGATCCATGATTCCTCCACCTTCTGTATCTGGCTCCTTAAAGCTTTAGGCAAGAATTCTGGCATCTGGCTTTTTGGAGGATAATTCAATACACTGAACTTCAAGGCTGTGAAAACATCCTAATAAACTTGATGATCAGTGTCAGACTGAAATTCAAATGTCTGATTTTCACTGAAACATCTCAACGAAACTCCAAATGCTGTGTGCTCATTTCTGAATCTTCATGACTTAGTTCATGGAACCTTTAATGATCTTTTCATCCCTTTTGAACAAAACTACAAAGGCAATAGCATGTGAACTGAACAAAGGTTTGCTTGAACAATAGCTGCAGAGGCACACGCCTTTTCTCAGCAGTAATTTAGCATTTACATTTCAAATCTATTTTGCCTAGCCCTGGCAAAACTAAGCCTCTGGGGGTCCTATCCACAGATACTCTGAATTCATAGTAGCCAGCCAGAGAGATCCCAGACAGGAAGAACATCATCTCCCCAGTGTCAGTCAGTACTTTGTTCAGAGGGAAAGATGAGGAAACAAGACAGAAGGCTGCTGAAAAACACAGATGCTCACATTTCTTCCTCTGGAAACAGAAAAAAGGATTCCTTTCTTTTTATCATAAATCACAGGTTTGCTCTTATTGCTTTGCTTTGGACTTTCAATCAGCGCCAACGGCTATAAAGAACCACACACTCAAGCAAATCTAAATTATCTGGTGGAAAAGCCTCCCCTTTCTCTCCTTGCCCTGTCTGATTGATTTCATGATTACTGGAGAATTTGCTGCATCACACATTCAGTTTGTATTATAAACTGGTCCAAAGTAGCTTGTGTCACCCATCCAATTTTTGTTTCCATATTCAAATTCAAGCTCCCACTCCCTCTGTCAGCATCACCAATATATCTATGAGTTCTTACCAAATAACTGTGTCACACCATATGTTGCAGAATTGTTCTGGATTTTCACCAGCTTAGTTTAAAATTCAGCCCTCGGTCTGAGCATAATTCAGCTACAAGGAGATATAGTAATAGATCATTTTTTCTGCCTCACTTGGAGGCATTAACTGTTTGCCACGTTGAGTCTTGGCATATTGATTTCTTTACCTCCACTATAAAAATGAAGCACCTGCTCCATGGGGCTGCCCAAGTCATTTTGTGATCCTTGTGCTTTCTTGATGAGGGAAAGTTGGGGAAAGAACGTGTCACATCAATAGAGCGGCTGAGCAACGCTTGCTCACTTTCAGCAGTGATTTTTAAAAATCCTGGTGGGAGCCATGAACCATAAGCCCCAGAGACTATGAAAAGTAGCAGGACTGAAGAGGAAGCCTTGACCTTCAACACAGGAGGGGCCAATTTTCATCAGGAAAGTGTATCCCATTATTAGAAGTCCAAATAGTGATAAATCACAACTACTTGAAGTCATGAAACTTGGATAAACCAGACCAAGAAGAATGAAATCTGAAAAAATAAACACGGCATTCTTTTTGTTTTGCAGATTCTTTAGGATTAGTGCTTCAAAATTTTAATCTACAAGCATGCGAGAGAATTTTAGAAAGAAAAACTTGAAATCCTTGCATAGTAACCTCACCAGAGCTACGAAAAACATCACTGCATATGAAAATCATACAAGTTTAAAACTTAGATAACCCCTATATTTAGAAGCATAATTTTACAAAACAATTTTTTTTTCTTTCTTTTTTTTTTTGGTTACAGTTTTCCATGCCTGTCTTGGTGTCTTACAAACATTGCAAATGCTTCCTAGGAAGAGAAATAGAAGGATTTTCTACTGACTGTATCTGCAAACCACCAGAAAATACTATTTTCTGGATTGTATGCATTTTTGCAAGCTGGATGCAAAAGGCAGCCAGAAAGGAAATGGATAAAGCTGATCCAATCCTTGTTCAGCTGCAAAAGTATTCAGAAAGATTCTCTTTTCAGGTGCTGTATTTGCTCAGCACACTGAAGATGACTGGTATTATATTCTCTCCCATTCAGACTCTGTCACACCATTACAGCATTTACAGTTCTCATCTTCATGTTCACTGTGGGTACTTTCTGGAAAGAAGCAGATTCTCCTGTTCAGAAAACATCTGCTGTCACTTCATATCATTCTCCTTCTGCCAGATGTTAGTAATGAGATCTTTTAAGAATTGCCTGGAGAATGGGAACAGGTTGGTAATAGGAAGGAAAAAAAAAACCAAAACTAACCCATAATTGCATCTGTAAAGGAGTTTCTCCCCAGCTGCCTTCTGCTTTGGGTCTTGATCCCAAATCTGTGGAAGTCAATACGGAGACTCCCACTGACTTTGGATCAGAACCTAAGAGACCTCTGTGAAAGGTATATTGAGACTATTCTGGTGATCTATAGCTACTTGCATTTGCAAAAGTTACTCTGCTTGTGGTGCAGAAAAGCAAGAGATCCTGACCTTGCAAACACTCGCCTTTGTGAGCAACCCTCTCCTGAGTAAACAGGCAGCCTTCCATCAGTGGCTTTATTTGCCTAAGCCCTTGCACATACATTAAAGATTTATAGCGGGACTGTTATAGACAATGAAATTACGTGCCATCCTGTTGTTTTCTAATAGTGGTTTCATTTAAATTAGGTGTGGAACAAAGGAAACAACGTTTTAAAAGAGGAATGAAGGCACAATACAAGCACAAATAAAATTCGGTTACAGATGGAACATAAGTAGATGGAATATCTTTTCTTATGAAGAAATACTGCACCTAGGGAAAATGTTTTGTGTAGCGCTCTGTAGCCTGGGATTTGATTTAGACTGCCCTTTAGACATCCTTAGATCTCAAAACGTAGCCCACTGGACAAAACCAAAACCAGCAAGCGAATGTCCTTTTTTTTTTTTAAGCATTTACTTAATATGATTCTCATAAAACTGAGATTTTTGGTAAGAAATAGTAAGTGCATACAAATGAAGCTGTATGTCTGAAAAACATAAAAACAACCGCCCCTAATAGACCGAGATCTGGAAAGGAAATGAAAGCAGCATATATTCTATGGGAAAGTTTCCTTAAACAGTATGTAGTACTAAAGTATTTGCTGTCTTTGAAAGAAAAAGCAATGTGTCACGTGAACAGGTGCCAGCTGGATACACCTCTCCCTTTTGACCAAAGCAGCTTCATTTCCAGCTTACTGGGCAGGACTTGTACAGCCAGCAGTCACTGGAATGGCTGGTGTTAGTATTTGTTTCCAAAACTACCCTCTGACACCATGGCTGATTCAAAAGGATACTGTCTAGCTGTTAGGAAGCACAATCCGTGCAGAAACCATCCCTGTCCATGAAAGCAAGAGGTCAAATAACAGTAAAATACAGAGAGGGCATTTTATATATAGCTGTGTACACACAGGTGCAAACCTTAGGGTTCATCTTTGGGGTTTCCACCACTTGCCCATTAAAAGGGCTGCTATGAAGGACTTGAGAGCCCCTGGAGCCCACAAACGCGACAGATTTTTTGTAGCTTTTATCCACAGTAAGAAAGAAGTATGCTAAGATTTTTAACAAAACAAAGAACACTTAAAGCTTTGCCATTCTACTTTTTTTTTTCTCTTCCCTCTTTGAGCTTGCTTCCTTCCTTGAGCTGATAGACCTGGAGAAACAGCACATTAGAAACACTGCTCCCTGCCCGCAGGTGAGGGAAGCACAGATTAAATACAACAGAGATTGAGCTAAAACATGTCAGCTGAGTCAACAGAACAGCTTTATTTTGGTTCCCCTGCAGCTAGGATCTTGCTCTAAAAGTGGAGTTATGTTTTGAGGTGACACTTGTTCGTAAGAAAACACCTGAACTGACTGCTAGGCTTTTTTTTGGGGGGGGTTAGTGCTAAAGCATAAATGTACCAAGCATGGAACAAACTCTTCAGTGATATTTCCCTGGGTTCCAAGTATCTGGATCTGATATATGTATAGTAGCTGAAACTTATCAGCCTCCACATCATACCATTTATATACAAGAGAAGTACCATTACTATTGTAGCAATCTGATCCCACGGATTCAAAATTGAAATGTGTACGTACACACGCTGCCCTCAAAACTATCTATATATGCTCCAGTGACTTCACTGGGCAGTTTGGTTACAGATGACCTCATCAAACTCTGCTTAGCTAAAATTCACAGAAGTTACAGTTTAAAACTGAATTTGTAAAGTTGTTTGTATAAGGGAACCATAGATGCAATCAACCAGGCTAACCTTCCTTATGAAGTCTGTGATTTAGTGGTTTAAATTTACTTGGTTTTCTGAGATGGACTAAAAGCACATGGAGAGTCTATTACTCTGTCTCAGCTGACAAGAGGTAACTTCTAAAGACACGTTACCTCACTTGCTTACCGTCTTGAAAATATAATCCTACCATGTTCCAAGTATTATGCTAATAAAATGTTTGCTACCCTACCTGCAGTTATTGCTGTTTTATGTGTTATGTGACAGTAATAACTGAAAGACATCAACGTGAACTTTGCTAGATATAGCTCTACCACAGCTTTGAGAGCCACTTTTTCAGGTGAATGAGGTAAAGAAAAACTTTTCATCTCTAGGAAACACAAGACTTTCTAGTGCACTTCAAAGCCTTGGCCAGCTGGAAGCAAACACTATAGGAAACTGTTGTAGAGTCCATTTGGAAGCTGACTGTAGCACAGGAATCTAAAGAAATGAATTTGGCATCTAAAAGGAGGTTTTTTGGAGTCAACACTTTCTAAGCAGAGGACAGAGAGAGACTTGGCAAGGTTGATGCATATATTATTGACATTTTGTGTCACGAAGGGGTGATGCCAGACCTACTCTAAGCCAGCTGGATTTGCAATGGTCTTGAAGCCCACCCTTCTCAGGTGTGTGACTTTGCAATGCTGGTGAGACTGTCAGAAAACACACACAAAAAAAACCCAAAAACCAGCAACACCACCAACAAAAAACAGAACAACAACAAAAATAACCCAAACCAAACCAACAACAACAAGAAAAACCACCAACACCTCCCCCTCAAAAAAAAACCTCACGTAACCATAAAAACCCCCAAATCCACTCCACAACCACCCACCTGGTTTTGCACTAATGTGGAATTTTCTACTTTCCCTCCTACCTACCACCAAAGATAAAGCTTTTATGTGGACAGTTGTCAGATAATTAGCAGGGGATTGCTGAGAAAGGGAATAATTATGCCTGCTTTAGGTTGTTCAAATTGAAACACTTCTTTAAAGGAATCATTAAAAAATGGAAATCAATGATGGTTGGCATCGTACTCAGAACGTTGCCTTGAGACACTGAAGTGCAGAAATGCCTTGCTGATACTTTGGACAGAGTGCAAAAGAATTTTCCAAGTTATTTTCCATCTCACAGCAAGAAAAAATATTGCATTTTCTTATTTATATTATTTGTAGCTTAAGCAAGCATCTGCAAAACATTAATGCCTATGGCAGCTTTTTTAAATTAATAGCAGAGAAGGAAATAAAATTCTGCTAAAACTGCCAGTGTTATCTCTGGGGTTTGATAAGAACAGGATACTCTGTATAAACAGAGTCTTGTTTCCTTATTTGCCTAGGGATCAGGACAGTTGTCTTTAGCTCTCTTTTCTCCTGACAAATTATTCCTGTAATCTCCTTATGCTCCCACATTAAAACCTTTGGCTAAATTGAGAGGTCACTTAACTGACAGTTTAAGTTAGACATGAGGATACATAACAGGAGGCAATGGAGCAGGTCATGAAGCAAAACAATCAACAGGAAACTGTGCTACCTCACACATTACTTTTCATTCCTTTAAAAAAAATCTGTTTATTGCTATGCTTGCTTTCTTCCTTCCTCCTCTTGGAGATTACATCTGCTTACACTGAGTTCATGAAACGTAAAGCAGTTTACCATTAGGTGTCTTCTGAGGAGATCCTTGATATTAATATTTGACAGTGGTGAGGATGTGAACCCCATGCAGAACAGCATGACCGGAGGGTGCTGGGAGTCTGCACACACCCAGGATAGCAAAGCAGCAAGGCAGAGATTTCAGATGGGCCAAGTGACCTTGTTTTGAGTTGCGTAGGATTCCCCAAAATAAACTGAAAACATCTTTTCAAGTGCAAGGAAGATGATTTTACAGAACCTTAACTGAGAAGTCACACAAGTAATTCTAGGTAACTCCTCAGCAATGGGGATACACAAGGTGGGGTCGCTGTTTAGATGGGATGGAAGTGACTGCAGGTGACAGCAGTGGCTTGTCTGAAACACTGGCCAATGTGTCCTGGGCACCCTCAGACACCCAGGAAGAAGCAGGTCCTGCCAGGAGCTCACCTTGGGGCACAGACAGCTGTGAGAGGATGGAGAAACTGCTGGAAACAGGGTTCAGCTACAGGGGAAAAGAATTGCAGTCAATGACTTTTCATGACAACTTGGGCAATGCAGTCCAGAGAGTCCAGCTATTTTCACTCCAGAGGATCCAACTGTGGAATAATTTCCCAAAGACTATCAGGCAACAAAAGTGCCCGATCGTCTCAAAGAACTGTTGCAGAATTGCTCTTTCTTCTTACAAGGGACATTCAGTACAGGTCGTTCTCCTATTGCATTACTATCACACCAGATTAGAATCCCAAGGAAATAATCACCACCCCAAATTCTTGTTTCAGCCAGAGTTGTGATCCCAGAGGCAGAGAAACAGGGAACTTCTTGAAGGACTTTGCCATCACTGTTTCTCTGGGCAAAGATCATGGACAGGTCCCTTCCAATCCCTAACATTCTGTGATAGGAACCAACGCGATTAGTATGACATTTCAAATCTGTTTTCTGCAAGAACCTGACTCTGCCTCTAAACAGAGAGTATGGAGAACAAAACCAACAAAGTCGTCTGTGTTTTTTTTAAAAAAAGGTTAAAAACATTAAGTATTTTGTCTTTTGCGGGAAACAAATTTTTTAATAAATACCAATCACTATAGCTTTTTTGTTTTAAATCTTGTCTCTCTATGTAGGGCTTGTGTAAGCCAAAGAATGAGCAATTTAAATGGAATGTTTAGACAAAATCGAAGTTTTTGTCTCATTGATACAGCAAGTCTCCTTCTAGCAGAGCAAAACCAGGTTTGCCTCACCCTGGGCCTTCAGAGAGGAAGGGGCTGCATTGCCAGGAATTCTCCTGAAGCACCAAACTGAAGCTGCAGCTCCTCTGCTCTAACATCTTCCTCACTATCTTTCCCACATCTTCGCCACATGATCCAACATAGTTTCTTGCCCATCTAATGTCCAGAAAAATTATTTTGAATAAGAAAATACTACAGTTTCTCCACTAGCTCTATTAAATTCACTAGTTTTCCTGAGAAGAGGATCTTTGCACAGCAGTGAGGTATACAGTTGCAGGCAATTTTATCACACAACTGCCCAATAGCACTTTTCTGAAATATCTGGAAGTTCGACCGCACAGAGAAAGTCAGCATTTTTAGAGCAGTTTAAGCCATAAAACATAGTAGCAACCGTCAGGGGAAAATAAGAATAGCTGTTCCTTCAAAATTTGAGTGATTAGACTAATTTTCAACCTTTCCTCTATGTGATCTATTATTTAATATCCCACCTTACTTCATAACAGCAAACAACATTTTCTATTCTAAACTTTTTGTTTTTCCTCCATTATTGATGCTTTTCTTTCCAAAATAATAGATTCTTGCAAAATGCTTCTGTAAGATAGTTCAGAAAGCAGGAACAGCTACAAACAAGGCTTCAGATAGCTGTGCCATGTCACTGCTGCTATTTAGCATTTTTCTCACCTTGGAATACAAATCAAAGAGAATTTTTAAACAAGGAATAAAATTAGAAGACCAAATATGTCAGGGTAAAGAAAGCGAGATCTGATCCAGTAGTGACTTGGATAAGCGAAATAAGAATTAAGCTCTTTTTTCAACTTTTTTTTCCTCTATTTGTATTACCATGAAATAAAAGACGCTCCAATTACAACCTCATTTCAGAGGAAAAAGGAGGGGGACGGTCAAGTTCCTACAATTCTTCGGCTTTCGTCATATGACATACAGGGTATTTCTTTCTTTTTTTTTTTTCCCCCACTTGATCTCTTTGTAAGATTATCTTAATGAGTTTTCCCCCATGATAGGGAGAACTGATACAAAGATTGAACTCCATTTCTAAACAGAGTTTATGGGCAAATTTTTCTGATTTCTATTCTTACGGTTTCTTCTGGTCGTATTAGCCTTTTCTTTTTCCACACAGCTCTGGCTAATATAACCGGTCATTCAGAGAGCCCATAAATAAATTGCCATGCAGGGTATTAAAGAACTAGTAAAGTTCTTGTGAAAACACTTTTAGCAGGTGAGAATGCACTTGAATGAATAATAGCCACATCTTCAAAACAGTTAGGAAAATTACGCAAATCTCTTTTTTTAGATCTCAGTAACTTTCTGAGAAGCTACTACTTAAAAACATGACAGTAGCATGTGCACAGAACATAAAATCTGGGGTCATGTACTTTCATTCCTTCTCAAATATGCAGTATTTGCTTTTACAGCCGAACAACTGCAGGGACTCTGAAGGGGTGCTGGAAAACCACTGCTCTGTAAAGTCCTTGCTGGTTACTGTTTAGAAAAAGAATAAAAGCACTTTTTCACTAGATTACCAAAAAAAAAAAAAGAGGATGAAGAAATAATTTCCAGTTGCTGGAACTAAAAGATGTAAGGAAGTGCAAGTGTCTGCATAGGGGAAAAACACAGTTCTCCTTTGCAAGAGGAAGGAACGGTGAGCAGAAGGCACTCAAAAAAATATTTCTATGTGAAGAAAGATTGGTTTATAATCAACTTCTTTTTGCCAAGTAGCTGTCTCTGACATATTTCCATGCAAGCCAGTGTCATTTTCCTTACTTGAGTGGCGTGGCAATAATAAATACATTTATTATTCATTAAATGACAAGGTACTTTAATATGCCTCACCATTTTTGAACAGCAATCCAATCTCAGCAATACAACCCCCTTCTCTCCTAATTTACTGTATTAACAGCCAAATATTTGAGTTTGCAGTTTAAATTTTCTGAATGCTGGAAGGGGGAGGTTAATTTTCTTCACTGTGTGTTATAGATGAGGTAGGACAGGAGGGCTGGTGCTGGCAGGAGAGCAGGAGCCCATCTTGCTGAAGCATAAGACCAAACATTCCCAGGCAGCATGGGGAACCACTTAGGTATCCAGAGTCAAAACCTTAAAAAAGCACTTTTCTCTTAATTAAAAAAAAAGGGGGGGGGGGAGGATGGAGGGGTGAGTTTGACCTTACATACAGCTCAGTTCTCCCATATTTATGTTTAAAATAGGATTAATAAAATTCATCAAGCTCAGAGCAAATGAAATGTGGGAAAAGACATTTCGAAAATAAAGGGAAATCCATAGATAGATGCTCTAGTATCTGTGTGCATTGTTTGGTGTGAGGGGTTGGGGTTTTTTCAATATACACAGAGAAAAAAAAATAAAAAAAGGAAGGAAGAATCAAGAATATTTACTCTTGTGGCTTTCTCTGCTTGCTGTTTGGAAGCAAGTCCTCCCATCGCTGGCTTAACCAGCCCCAGGGTCCCAGCCTACATTTGCATGACCGAGAGTTCTGCATAGCATTTTCCTGAGTGCCACTGCATGCCAGAGTAGATGGAAGATGATTTATGGATTTTGTTGTTTATGGGGATAAATGAAGACAGAATTATGCCTAGCTCACTGTGTCACAAATAATTCCTTCAGGTTATAAAGTCTGCACAGCACTGTCTTACCATAGGTTTATGCCAGCATAAAAATCAAAATAACAGGAAGTGAACTACTGAAGCAGAATTCACAGGCAACATAGCAAAGCACATAGTGCTATGGGAGATGAAATTATCTACAACTGAACCATATCAGCCATGGAGAAGAACCAAGTTTTATTCCCAGTTAATGCTCAGTGCTTCCAGTGAAACACTCCTGGATTCTATTATTGTCAGTAAGTTCAGCATTTGGCAAACTGTATGTACAAAGAGTCCTGCAAAGTTTAGGGTATAGACAAATGAATCTGAAAGCTAAATAGTTTTTCTTCTTAAAAGATTAGGACTTAAACATCTAACATCGGTTATCAATATTGTGTCCTGTTAAATACAAACAGAGAAATAATTAATTGATCTAAAAGCACGCTGAAATACAGTGGGCGATAAAAGTGGGATACTCCTTAAGCAGCAGGGTGATGACTGCTGCCATTCCTGAAGAGCGTTAAAGGCACTATAGGTACAATTCAATGTGACTGAAGCTGGCAATAACATCTCACTGAGGTGTAAAATAAGGCTGAAAGTGGATATGCAAGTCCATTGGTATTGACGCTATTTACTGCATGTCTAGCAAATCAGAGTAAGGAACTCCATGTTTTTAAAGGATGATTCCCAGCTTGTACTGCCTTCCGAGCCCTGACAGTGATAGAACTGCCATTCACGAATTTCAGCACAGCCCAGGAGCTAAGGCTGGTTTTATCATGTATTAACATCACTGCAGTTTGAAACTTAAAATGGAACACAAATCTACTTGTAACTCTGGCCCTTATTGCAAGGAGTTCTCTTTTTGGTATATTAACTCCCGTTTTCATGGTTGCGTAGTAAGATCAGGCATTGAAAAAACTAGCTGGTGTTTGGGGCAAATGCTGCTGAAGTGGTTATATGAGGTTGAGGTCTCAGTAAATGTGGGATAGGATTTAGCTCTAAAATGGAAAAGTCCAACATTTGTAAATTAAATGCTCTGGAAAGATTCTGTGCAGGAAGAAAAGCCTTCCAATATAGATTTCTATCTACTTGGTCTAAGTCTGCAGTTCTTCAACATTCCTGTAAGCAGTAATGTCCTGCAAGACAAACACCCATTGATTTGAGTTTCTAATGACTGCTAGGTCAGGCTTGCTGTATATTTACTTAATTTCTGACCTTCCAGTTAATACTCAGGATGACAAGCTTCCATTTTACCAGCTGTGTGGATGTTAGTACGAAGCACTTATGATGTCAAAGGCTTTGTATTAATTTACTAAACAAGTTATTTCCAGCCTTTTTTTTTTTTTGCATGTATGCCTAGTCAGCATAGATTTACGATTTTCTTTCAGCTCAATCTGATATCATTTGTCACATGGATTTGATTTAATGCAAACACATCGACCTACAGGAAAGAGATAGTTACTGTTTCTTGAAATATGAGAAAATAACCTGAATTCTAGGGAGGATTTCAGAGAAACGCATTACTTTTTAAAGTCTGAAAGATCCTCACTACTTGTAATTAGCAATGCTTCAATTTTCTGCCTTAACATTCAATAGTAGAGCTACAAAGACTGCAGTGTACAGGGTGTTCTATAACAGGTGCCATTCAGCAAACTACACAAATACTTAGAGCCAGGCCTGGCAGTATTAGTTATACTTGGGTTAAAAGTCAAAGGCATAGGAGCAGATTGGCTCCCAAATCCTGCCTAGGAACCCCTGTTATCATTAAAATCTAAGAGAATTTAAGAACGCAAATGCAATTAGATATCTTGGCCTTACTGCTTTACTTCTCAGGGCTGCCCTAAGTACATACTTAAAGTTAGGCACGTGCTTAAACCCCTATGTGAAAATTGCATTTAGATAAGCGATCTAAAATTAAAATGCCAGCCTGAACTGTCGTATACTTGCAAATCAAATTTATTTTGACAACAAGTTAACAATAAGACACAGCTGAGACATAGCCTAGAGCTAGAGGGATTGTATGATTTAATGCTCTGCAATTAAAAAACAAAGCCCAGAGATGCTGCCTTTCAAATGTGCACGTTAAAGTTCTGCCAGGATTCTGTTTTCTGCCTGCATGACAGTGAACTGGAGCAGTTGCCACGCTATTTCATGGAAAATTATTTATTAAGTCAATGATTTATTTAGTCTGTTTGCAGAGGGTGGGATAAAACACTGGGGTCATATTGCCATGATGATTATGCTATTATTATTTCTTTTTTTAATTAATATTGAGCAACCTGTACTGCAGCCAACTTCAAGGCACTTCAGAAGTGCACTTCTCATTCTCTGGCTGGAGAACAAAAGCCTTCATTCTAGACAAGGGTAAGATAAATAATATTGTAATTCCAGGAGCCCACAGAAAACCACTTTTCCTAGAATCTTCCATGCACAGGCAAACAAAACAGACTCTTGATTTTACTGTCTCATCTAAAGAGGGGAGATATTAACTTTTTTTTTCCCCTCTCTGAAAAATTAAATATAATCCAACCTTGCATCAGAACAGGTGGAGTCCTAGGTCTGAAGATCCCAGAGAGAAACTCAATTCCTACCTCCATGCTTCTGTAACTCAATGCACTGTTCACCAGGATAGAGCCAGATATGGCCTTCCTCACCCTACTGACCAGGGATAAATGATTATTTCCACCTGTCTATCCAAAACCACCCATCACTCTTCCCTTCCTGATAGACCCACTGTAGTTCACCAGCACAACTGCCCTTATGGTCACTCCCAGACCTGCTCTACATTATTAAAGGGGAAGCTTTTTAACGCTTTTGACAGAGGTGAAACAACACAGAATTTTATACCAGAGATTTGGCATTGGAATAGAGGGAAAGGAAAGAAGGAAAGAGCAGCTGGACACAACACCCTCAGCTCAGCATTTCTGACCGCTAACCTCTGCCTTGTTCTTGCAGCTGAACTTCATACAACCATTGGAAGAGACTTCTTCAGCTCTCATGGGAGACAGCTGGGATTTTGATGCTAAAGGCCCCCAATATATTGCTGTTGCCCCACCATTGAGGTCACTGGGCAGAGGCCTGTGACTGTCAGTACTAAGTGACAGCACCTGAACTGTAGAAAACCATATTAATTGAAAGCTGCCTGACCCAAAGAAGAAAGATATAGATAACTGCAAACCCATCCTGGTGCATTGGTATAACACTACGCTGTGTTAAATCCTTAACAGAAACAGTATTCAGAAGCTATTTTAACCAATTAAGAACAGTTGGACCCTTTAGCACATGGTTACTATCGTCTACTTATTATGCATTTAAAATGCAATTATGGACAAGAAAAATAATGTTCATTTCCTCTTGACCTCTTTTAACTCAAGTGAATTAAGTCTACTTTCTCATCTGCATTCAAAGTCCCAGCTGCTTCCTGACTGAAACAGATCCTGTAGGCTTTTTATATCCAGTAGCAATGCCATATGTAAGGCAAGGGTTTGTGGGGGAGCTGGGATGTCTCCTGGCTCCTGAATTATCCAAGTCCCACTGCAGAATTGTTCCCAAGATGGTGATTCATGAGGTAGGAAAGAACATAAATCCAGTTCCCAAGCTAAGCTTTCACGGTTAGAAAAGCAATCTTGCTTCTCAAGCTTAAAAAAAGTTGTTTTAGGTGTCACTTTCTGTAATAGAGCAGATCTTTGAAATTATTAGTTTTACAAGAGACAAGGGGTAAAGTGAAAACAGTGAGTGTATAGTAAAGGAATTTTCTTAAATACATATAAATAGCAAACTATCACATTTTCACTGGAAGAAGAAAATTTGCAGGAGGAACAAGTAACTACGTTTTGAAATGGCTTCACATGTGGTTTCAACAGCTGAGAAAGCACATCTGAAATTCAGGACAACACATGAGAACTCCAGAAAACACAAATGCTCATATTGCTTAAATTATATTGATGCAAGTTGGTTGCTACCATAATGAGTTTTGTCAGAAGACCTTAAATAGAAAGGAATGGAGGGGAGTCCCTGCAGCACAAACCACAGTGGTGTGTGGTAAGGATGTCCCTAATTTCTTAGAAGCAGATCTGCATTCATTCCTAAACACTGCTCTTGCATTGTCATTTGATGCACAGATACGCATAGGCTAGCTACATTTCACCATTAGATTGCTAATACAATTTCAAGGTTACATTTATAAGAAACCTGGCAAACGCTTTAGTTGGTGTCCACTGCAGTAGGTCACCAAGGAAAAAAACGAAACAAGCACAGTAAAAAAAAAAAACTCACACCCCCAAAAAACAAACAAAAGAAACCCTCCAAAAACACACACACCCCACAAAAAAAACCCCAAACCCACTACCCCAGTATAGCATTCAGGAAATTGCTTCATAAGCTTAGAGAAGTTGGGACAAAACAGCCTACTGGATTTAAGACTTCTGTGAAGACTTGTTACTTTAAACTGTACCTTCATTAGATGCCAAAGGAATAATTTGAACACCATTCTTTGTGGCCGAGCTTAGGTTTTTATGCTGCTATTATAATATGCAAATACTTCCTACTAAAAATTGCATATAAATAGAAACAGCCATATCAAATATCAGATAACTGCTGGCATTTATTTTTCAAAGTCAAACCTCTGCTTGGACTTCCCTTTGAGAACATGAAGGGTTTATTAGTTGGCAGAGAAGGGGAAGTGATACCAAGGGGAATTTGGCTTGGGAAACCAGAGTTCCAGTTAGAGCATCCTTTTTGGCAGAAGGATTCCCTCAGAGAAAGTTCAGCAGAGTTTCCTGAGACTGCTCGGCTCTCAGACCTGGTTTTAGAGAGGCCTCAGAAGATGTCGTGATGGTGTTTTCAGACAGATGGACTCACCACCGATGCACAAAACCCACCGTCTTGCTCACTGCATAGTCAGTAGTGAGTCAGCGTGGCACTCATGGGGAAAAAAAAAAGTTGAGGGGGAGGATGGCTAAAGTTTGTGCTTGTCATATTGCTGCATCATATGGGAAATGCCAAGTGTAGGCTGTCAGCCTATATGGCCCCCTGTTTTCATATAGGTAGCTTGGAGACGCAGCCCAGTCTCAACCACACATGGGGTTTTCCTCTCCTCTGACCCAACCAACCACATGTCCACGTGAATAATATACCCTATACCTCAGGACATCATTGCTCTTTCTTTTCGTGCTCATTGGGGACATTTGACAGAAAGAGGATGACATATGTGTTTTGGTTAGCCAAAAAATACTGGGTTAAAGTGAAGCAATCAGAAGTTTTTAGCTGCACACAGTCTGCCTGGCTGAGTCAATGCAGTTTTTATGAGGCATTTTATTACTAATAGAATTTTTCTAGAAAAATCAACCTGCCTACTGCCAGCCCAATATTTACAAAACTAATTTAATTCAAGGGTGCTCGCAGTCAGGTAAATGCAAGGCAAACATTATCCTCTGCTAGGGAAAAGTCATTCAAAGAGAGGTACCTAGTAATGTGCAGATCATGTTTTAACATGCCTATACAGTGCTATTTTCTAGCTAAGCACTGCATATCTCTCTGCTTTTGAATGGTTTGCAATTGCACTGTTCATTCAACCCAGGAAAGCTGCCCTGGGCAGCTCTGCCATGTGAGCCTCATTACTTACTCAGGGCATCACCACAGGGTTGTGGCCTTGGTAACATTACATGCATCAGGCTGTTTGGGAGCAGCCTCTCCAACCTCCTTCCCACACTCTGTCTACTTTATCAACCAGCTAATACGTGTCTTTCCTAATTTGAGTCTTGGTGTATTTATAAGAACTAAATTTTATGGCGGTCTCAGGCTGTTTTCTATTGTTATCCCCCCTCAAAGCTGCAAGTGCAGTTTGGGTAGCCAGGTAAATGGATAGAGATGCTGGACTGAATCTCAATTTGCAAAGTTCAATTTGAAGAGCAGGCTTGAACAGAAAGCACAGGACCATCAGGTACTGGTCTGACATAGACTGTGGGGACATGTTGGAGGTTTCAATTATTAAAGGAGTTTCCTTGTATCTTTGCCTAATGTATTAGCCTTAGTTTTTAATAGTTACTTTCAGTTTATTCGGAAGAACAGAAGAGGTCATATGGTTTTATTTGCCTTCTTTTAGAAGTGCTAACTTTTAAACTCTGCTAAACTTGAGGTCTGTGCTTCCCCACTACAGGTGATTCAATCCTGCTCTAGATAGCCAACTGGAAGCAAAACAAGGTTCCTTGCCTTGTCCTGCCATAGGGAATCCCAGTGGCCTGTGTTGGCTCCCACCACAGAAACCTGAGCATCTCACACGTTTGCATCCCAGGCTGTACACACAGAGGTCTCATTTTTGCCTCAGTACAAAAAAACAATTACAGGATTTTTTAGTTAAGAGGAAACTATTTTTCCCTCAGCCACTGCAGGCAGATAATTCTTTGTGTTAATCTGCAATGACAGGGAAGATGACCATGGGATTTGTTATTTCTGTGAATAAGCTAATGTCAGAAATACTGAAAAGCTGATGGAAACCATTTGCCCTTGTTCATCTTCTAAAGGAAGACCTATGCTGAGCCATGATGGAATTATAAATGCTCTTTCTGCCACTTCGCTTTCTCCCTCTCCTCAATCAAAACCCAGTTTTAAGAAACCTGACTGTTATTGGCACAAGAGCAGGAACATCTTCTGAACCCAACACTGATGGAACAGCACCAGGCAGAACTGCAGCAGAGCAACGGAAAAGCAAGTGCTGTTTTTGAGCTGAACGTCTTGTCCTTCCAGATGCTCCCAGACTCAGCTGTGGCTCATTGAACCTGTGGGAGATCTGGAGTCGTTCCTCACCATAATGCACAGCACTAGAACAGCTAGAAGACCTTGCAGAGCAAACAATCCAAGGGGAAGGAAAAAACACTTAGTCAAAAAAACCCCAACCAACACAAACAACCAACCACAAAAAAAGCCCCACCATTTCAGATCTACATTTGCACAGATAATTTGCCTTAGAAAAGTCTGGTTCTGTAATGAGGTATGAATGCAGTCCAGCTAGTTCCTATCCTAGCACAAATCTTAACATAGAAGTACACAAAACAAGGCAGGAAAAATTATTTACTCCTAATGGCATCCTCATATCTTGCTCATTATATAGTTTTAACGATGATTGGCTGGATGCTCTGTACAGAGTCACATGTCTGGAGAGATGATGCTCAAAGGTAATTCTATCTTTTTCAGGACACTCAGATTTGGGGATGTAATTTCTATCTGTAAGATGTGTACTTGTTTCTGGCCCAAAGTCAAGTGTTCTGCAAGACAAGTGGTCTCCATTGCCTGTACTTGCAATTAACTCAGTCTCCAAGAACTGAGATGTAAAATGAGCCTGTGACATTAAATAAACAACTACCAGTTAGGGGACAGGCAGAGACCCACGGGGACACGTCTCACCTTATTATTCATAGGACTGAGCTGCTTGAGCTTAGCTTCCTTTCATGCATGAAAAGCTTTTGAGGAATGTCATTATTGTGCTGAATATGTAAATGTAAAGAGACAGAATTAACCAAGAAGCAAAGACTAGTGCCTGGTTTTAAAAGCATTAGAGCTACGTTACTTAGAGATAGAAAGAGTGATTGAATCTGAAATAGGATCAGACCTTTAATTTTTTCTCTTTAATTTTCAATGCGGAGTTTCCATCAGTCAGCCTGAAATCCTTAGCAATCAAAGAAATTAGAAAATAAGAAGCCTGTTGGCTGGGCCAGATAAACAGTCCATCCAGCCCAGTGCTCTGTCTCTGTCAGTGTCAAGAATTGATGCCCATTAGGGATATCACGTAGGCCTGGCCACACTTGCCAGTCTGTCCTCCAACATCCACATCTGATGTGTTAGGGATGTTTTATGGAAGACTTTGCTCAGTGCCTTTAGTGTCCTATTGTCCATAACTCATCCAACCCCTTCTGAGCCTGCTGGTACTGTCTTCACAGTCCCCTGTAGCAGCAAGTTTCAGAAAGTCACGATCTGCTGAATAAAGAAGTACTTTTATCTGTTCCAAGCTGATTTCCTAGTAGTTCCATTGAATGCCCCCAAGTTTCCCTATTTTGGAAACTGGTGATTTTTTTTTTTTAATTAGGAGAAAACTATTTCCCCACCCACCTGGTCTGTGATTTTTCATAGCTCAAACATATTATTTCTCAGCCACCATTTTCCCAAACTGAACAGACCCCTCTTCCTCAACTTGTAAAGCAACTAATCATCCCTTTGACATTTTCAGTTGTTCTAAAGAGAACTCTCTAATAGAAGGTATCTATTCCTCAGCGCACTGAACTGCTTTCAAATTGCAATGATCCTAGTCCACTGGAAACCAAAATAATAAAGTTGGCTAGAAGGAGAAAAACAGCATTTATGCTTTGGCCACTTGAGCACATTCAGAAATCGGTGTGGTCCTTGCAAAGGAGAAAAGACCTTCCAAACTGCTGAGTCAGTTCAGGCAAGCCCTCATCACTCCCTGTACATTAGATTCACTTAAAAATGTTCCTTGTGGCTAATGGTGCATTAATAAGGTATTGGCTGTATGGGAGTGTTGGGTGCTGTGCCAGAAACACAGTCTTTTATAAATTGAACATGTACAAAGGCTCTGGCAGTCTGATTCCCAATGACCCACTGACAAGCTACTGATCTAGCTGAAGATGTGGAAATGGAATGTAATTGCACACAATCTTTTTAATCAAGGACTACACTTCCAATAATCTGCTGCCATGATGAAGAAAACAACATCAGGCTGTAATACATGTCTGGAATCAAAGCTCCTTTCAGTATAGTCTTAATTAAGGAGTGGCTCTGAGTACAAGTTTTATAGAATACTCAATGAGCTTTCAGCTGAGGAATGGACCTTTCTTGACATGATGAAATGGCTGCACATGTACTTCGAGCATAATCAGAATCAAGCATATAGAAACACAGGTAGAACTCAGGCCATGGGCTGTACTCAGTAACACCATCAACACAGATAGGGATGAGAGGGAAGGAGAGAATAAAGAGGCATGAGTCAGCCCCAAAACCCCGAGCCCAAAGAAAGCTCTGGCCAAAGCCTTTGCTAGCACAGATCAGAGTGTTTCAGGGGTGCTGCGTTACAGCCAAGCTTGCAGCAGCCCCCCAGGACTGGGGTGCCCAAGGACCACAGACTTGGAGGTGATCCAAGGAGCACACCCCAGGAACAGGAATGATGACCAGGGTAAGAGCCACTGGGTGGCTTTTCACCACTCGGACAGTCTTCAGTGTCCTGTGCTGGTGGTCACTAAATCAGCATTCTGCCCACTTGACACCATCAAAGCACACTCAGAAAGTGAATTACTCTTCTCAGAGATGGCTGTTCTCTGTCTTTGATTAAACACAAACTGTATTTTACACCCATCCATCTGGCACTTCTAACAAAAATATTCTTCAATTAAAAGACATCAGAAGTTTACAAGTTTATTTTGCCATCCCTCTATATCACCACATTATAGCATAATGACCTGTCACAGAGGTCAAGCAACTTCAACAGCATTTGCATGGGCTTCGCCAGTCAGCCTCAATGCCAAAAAAATAGTCTTGGGCACATGTGATTTACTAGCACAGATAACAGTCCACATGTCCTGTGAAGGACAAGAGGCAGAGACCATGAACAGCTGGGACTTAGACTCAGGATCCTGACTGATCCTCGCTCTTCTAAGCAATGGGCCATTTATCCTTTCACCCAGCCTTGCTCGGTGATACACAGAATTTGGAGGCTGCTCTATTTGTTATCTACCTGCAGAGCTGGAGACTAGAGTTCAATTATCCTTAAATTCTTGTCAGGATCCTTCAGTCTTGCCAGTGCTGTCATGGAAACATAATGCATGTCCTGCCTCAAGGTTTTGGTTCATTTGTAATAAAAATCATCTGGCCTCTCTCTGAAGGAAAATGCAATCCATCCCCACTGGGAGACAGTTGAAAATGTAGTTTATCTGGATGCCAACTGGATCCTCATCATAAAGAAGCTTTTGTACGGTTCTGTACATGAGTACTGCACAAAAAAAGAGGGGTCTGAAAAACAGGAAGGTTTTCTGTAATGTTGAATTGTTTGCCTGCTTGCAGTTATTCCAGATGGTGCTCCAGGCACTCAGCATCACTGAACACAGGCCAATTTTCATTCTCCCAGTTCTTATAGTTGTAACAGGAAAACTGTTCTCTTGAGAAAACAGGGAAAAACTAGCGATGATATTTCTACTTTTCCTGTTAGCAAATTATAACCAAAATTAGTTAACATGCTGCAACAATTCAGGTTTTCCAGCTGAGAAAGTGAGGAGCAGTGAGCACCTCTGGATGTCTCACACAGCACAAAGCGCTGCTCCCTCAAACAGCCCTCACCCAAAGGCATTTCAGATCGCCTGAGGCCCCTGACTTCTCATTTTAGAGCTTCATTTTTTCTCCAATTCCTCATACCAGTTAAGAGAGATAAATCTGTTTAATAGGGCTGTTTTCGCCAACGTTTTCTAAGGGTTTCTCACCCTTACCCAGCAACATCTCAGTGCTTTAGGGCTGTTCCTTCTGTAGTTCCATTTTTGCCCAGTGACCTGGCAACAGATGCTGAAGAGTATCTAATGTCATGTCCTGCTTTGCAGTCAAATCTGTATTCCTACACAGGAACACCTCTGTATCCCGTGCTTTAAGACTCTTTTGCAAGATTTTTTCAGTTTAAAGATGCAACGTAGTTCAGCCGGCATCATACCTCTGATTAGATAACCACAAAGAAATACCACAATAAATTCCATGCATCAGCACAAGCTACAAATTTCCATCTTTACAGCCCTCTGCAAACTAAACCTGTCCTGAAAAGGAACAGACATGATCAGTGCCTTTGATGGGGGCCCAGTGTAAAATTTGTATCATTTTGTTTTGAACCAAGCCACACTCTGGACTTCAAGCTTTATTTTCGCTTTACATTTATTTGATCAAATCCCTCTTCCCACAAGTTTCCAAAATACCTGAGAAAAGTTTATATTAAAAAAGCTTATTAATTAATTATCAATATGGATTCATGAGTACTTGCATACACAAAACCTACACTTTCTATTATAGCAAAGCTACCTGTAACTATTTTTTTTTCTGTTTTGCATTTAACTTATTAAATAAATACTTTCTTGACTAGAAGTTTCTTTCATTAGTGAGAATATGACTTCTCATTTTAAATAAGCAGTTCAGAAATGACACAGGGACACACAATGTCTTCATGCTAATGTTTGTGGCAGTTCTACAGGTGTAACCCAGCTGTTGTGGTAAGCATTCCTCCACAATAGTTTTCCTCAAATGTCAAAATGTTGATAACACCTCAGTCTGATCCAGGCCTCTGTAGCTTTTCGAGAGGAAAGGGAAAAAGGTGAGAAGTATCCTGCAAGTTAGAAAATACTGGACAACACCACCAGAAGGTAGGTGTTAATGTAGAAAGGCATTGCTGTTTTACCTTGAAGTCCACCTTTAGTTTTTGTATTAAAAGCAAACAGAAAACCCAAACAAAACCAAACAGAACAAAAAAACCCAAAAAATTTCAGAGCAGCCATGGAAAAAAATGTTCTTCTTTTTGCCTGCCTACCAGCTTTGCTGCAGTGAAAACTTTCCACATTGCTTTGCTTATAGTTCTCCTGGCTAACAGCCACAGTTTAATTTATAAAATAAGTGACAGGACCAACAAGCTTGTTTGTCTCCTTCCATTGGATTTAAAAAGCAGAGAGTTTAAACAGCATATACTGTGTTAAATTGAGTTCATATCATATCTATTCAGACCTTACAAGCCTTGGCTTAAAAGCCAAATCCATTTGTTTCTCTAAGACTCCTTGGTGTTTGCCATGTACCACGATGAAGGGGGATGCACGTGCTGTGTGTCATAGCACTGACTGATAAGAGGAGCAGCTTCAGACTCCTTATCAAAATAAGTATTGACTGAAGGAAGGCCATGGCTTACCTGCCCTTGCGCAGTAGCCAGCAACTCATAAGGTCCATCACCGATTCTACTCTGCTTTTTTACCTCTAAACTACCATTTCCAGTCTCTGAAAAAGTTTCCTAGATGTTCTCAGGCTCTTGCTTCAGTAAAGTTTAATCAAAGATTGTCCATGCAAGTTGAACTTTGGGAGGCTGGAGGCACTTTTCTCTCCAGAACCCAACTGTCCATCTGTTCACTCCATAGCTCTAAACAGCAACCTTCTCCCAAGCATAACCTTCCCCCCCCATTTTGTTAACAAGTAATACCACATGCTCCTCAAGTGAGTGAGAAACGATTATTTGATTTAGGATGCTCTCAAATTACAAGCAGCCCACAGTTATTTTAAGTGTATCTCACATCTTTTTCTCAATGAAGATTAATGTTATTCTTGCCATGGGGTTATGTAAGAAGGAAACATTTTTGCAATAGCAATTTTTAACACTTTCACTGGATTGATTTATGTGTTTATTTGGGTTTGGCTTTTTGGGAACCCGTAAATGATGTCTTTATTCTTCAGAGGAAATACTGACATCCAGTAATTTATGACTGGCTAAAAGCAAGTGTGTTGAGGAAAGGTTATTTGTCTTTTGACCATAACTGAGGGGGCTAGATTGAATAAATGAGTTTTCATAAACTAAGCTGAGCATAAAGATTGAAGTCAATATGTAAAGCTAGCAAAAAACCCCACCAAACTGATAAGCCAAACAGTGGGTTGAAAACAAAGATTAAACCTGCCTGTGTGCTACAGGTACATAAAAGAAATAATGCTCATAGCAAGCCAGAGTTACTGAAATATAGTATTGATTTTTTTCTGGAAGAACTGTAAGCATAAAGGACAATTAATTTTTAAATGAGGGTGGCGGTCATATTATTACTCTCTGGACACAGAAAGAAGCTCATCTGTCTACATCTATCCACAGCATTTGACTCTGTGCTCAGAGGCAGTGAGTTTTTAATCAAAACTAGATTGTTGAGAACATTGCAGTATGATTAAACGTCCAGACTTGTCCTTTATAGATTTGAACTTCAAATTGAAGGCGAGTTCACCTGACACACACACACACACAAAATACATTCCCAAAGCAGCACTTCACCTTCCTTCCCAGCCATTCACCTCCACTCCCTCACCCAAGCAGCACCCTGTCCTGCCACATCCCCTCATCCAAACCCGGGATCACCTGTGGCTTGTTCCTCTCTCCAGCCTTCACAACCTACATCTTAAAACTCCTTTCTGTACCAACACCTCAGAGCAACCATCTCTGCAGGCATCCTGAAAACAACCAGGCAGGTTCTTACCACCTCACAGCTTTAACTACCACAACCTCCCCTCCTCCAGCCTGGCCAAGCATCTCCCACCACCGCTGCTCCAAACAGCACTGCAGAGGTCAGCTCCTGCTCTTTTTCTAAATTGAACAGGGAAACGGGTTTGTCATCCAGCAAGATTTAAGGGTTTGTCTGGTTGAAATTATTTTGTGCGAGCGTAAAAAAAAAATAAAATAATATCATCCTAAATCAGACTGGAAAAAATTCAAATATTTAGTAGTTTTTAAGTCCTGGTGTATCAGTTCACATCAATTAAATAGTTTTGTTTAGGCAACTGAAACATTTCACTCCAATTCTTGCCTTATTTTGTTAAAAAAAAAAGAGACAGGAAAAAACAAACAAACCAACCCCAACTCACAACAAAAACTAGGTAAAGAGACAGACTCCTGAGGAGTATCATTTCATACCTGGCTGATCTTTCACTAGGTGTTTAAAAAAAAAATGGGGATTTTCCTTGTTTAAGAAAAAAATAATGGCATGATGACTTTGAGCTCTAACATCCCTCTTTGTATCATAACTGTACTTCTAGGGAATGTCTGACAAATCCATCTTGCACACGACTGTATCCGATTGCCTCAGGCTGTCACTGGACCAATTCCCAACTGCTTAATGAATCTGTAACGCCCACATCCTGCCTGATGAACAACGGTGAATTTTCTTTTTTTTCCAGAACACACGGGTGAGGAGAACTGCTTCCAGGTCTGGGTGGACGTGAACCTGAGTGGAGCCTGAACACCATTAAAGCCACGCTAACAAAAATTTAAAAATATGACGACAGTCAGGATTTCAACTCCACAATGCTGCTATGCCGGGATGTGACAGGATTCCTACCCAGGTCTGGAAGGTAGGGATCTGCTTGTATATATGAAATCGCATAGTTTCCCCATCCCTCCCCTCCCTGCAGATCTGTTGTTTTGGGAGAAAAAAAAATAATTATATATATTTTGAAATATATTGTATGGGTTGAGATTAGCGGAAACATGATTAACCAATATAGGAACTGGTAAGGTTTATACCAGCTCCCGGCAATATGTATGGTACATTATTACTTTATATTTAAAGTGGCAGTGCCAAGATTGTCAGGTTTGGAAAAAAAACCTATGTATTTTAAAGTATGTTGTGTAGGTAAGAATGATGACGAAGTTCAGCTGCACCAATGAGCACAAGCACTATATAGAGTCTGTAACAGAGCTGGTATACTAAAGAGGGTGCTAATATATCTCCACCTGCTTGTGTACACCATTAAAAAATGGATATATCCTCTCTTCTGTGGCAACCTTTCATGAAAAGAGCACTGGGAAACACAAAACAAACCTCAGAGCAAAGACCAAATGCTCAGGACAGATTATTTGTTGAGTTACCAAAATTCTTTATCCCCAGGCCACAGTCCCTGACTGTTTTGCACGCCACTGTCAGGTTGCAGATTTTCCCAACTACAAGAATGGCTGGACAAGAACAACCCAGGGAGACCAGGGCATCAAAATTAGATGATGCTGATCCCTCTGAAGAGATACAGCTGCGGCCAAGTGCACACAGTCCCTTTTGCTACTGAATTACACTGCCCATCACAAACTGGCTCAGATCTATCCCCAGGATACTGAGGCTGCCTGTGGCACCCATCTATTCCTAGAGCAGTTTAGAGGGGGAGAGATTGTATTGAAACACCTGGAGATTTACAGGAAAGTGTACACTCAAGACTGCTAAATTTAGTAATCTGAACCAGGGGTTGCCCTTCATCATTTGGCTTTGTTTAAACCAAATTACCTTTTCAACAAATCCAAAGAAATTTTAAAAATACAATTCTACAGCTGGGTGCTGACAAGCTGGAAAAAATAATTTTTGTACAATTCAGCTATTCAGAGAAAACTTGGTCATTCAAGTGTGAACCTTTATAATTGTTTTTGCTAATCTCTCCCTTCCCACCCCCCTGGCACCCATACGCTGTCAACATGAGCTGTGCTGGTAAATTAGAGCAAAGCATCCAGCCAACCAGTCCGGAGCCAGAGCAAGAGTCCGTTTCAGCAGCACCGATGGATTTCACAAGCCAGACTGGGATTTCCAAAACCATTCTGCTAAGGCCCACAGCACATCCCCGTTGGCTGAGATAGACCTGTTGGATATTCACATGTGAACAAGCTTGTTCCCTCCCTGTGCACTGCGGTATCCGCAGGCAGATCCCCATCTGCAGCAGTGCTAAAGGGTTTTTGAATAATCAAACAGCACATCCATGTTAAAACCCAGGAGCTGGACTTTCTCAACAAGAATCAGCCCTGGTGAATACACACAAATAACTCCTTTCACATTTGGGGACCATCTCTTGCTGGTCTCCAGATGCCTGATCTAGAACAGTGGTATGTTCCAACAGTAATAAATTCATCCGGAGACAACTGCCTCAGACACAATCCCACTCCAGCACCAAGATCCGTTCAGCACTAATAACTGCCTCTACACTGCCAAGCTGGCTGAAAGGCAATCGCAATAACTAACAGTGCAGAAAACGAACAAATGTGTTTTGACGTCTAATCCACCGTGCAACTCTGATGAGCATAAGCGTTATGTTGGTGCAGTTCTGACCAGCTGGAACCACGGAGGAGGTTTCCCTCTCTGACAGGGCTGGTGTACAATCAGATTCAGGTGAGCGGTCAAGCTGTGAGCAATGGGAGCAACTGGGAGAGTCTGGCCTTTCTGGCCAGCCCCAAGAGATACAGTCTCCATCATTAATGACTTAATGCAGAATAGTAGTCACAGCATAGAAACACTATCGAGTTCATGAGAAGAGCAGAAAGAGGTAAGGCATGTGAATTATTCAGCCTCAATACGCTTTTTGGAAAAAATAATTATATTCCCACTGAAAATGCAGACTTTTTGGGAAAATGGATCGGCCTAAACCTGAAACCATTAGATTCAAGCTGTCACTGTAATTTCCTGTGCGAACTCCAGCTCAGATGCCACGCTCTCTTACTCTGCTCTCTGACACATCCTTCCATAATATGTTTTTCCTTTCCAGTAGGAGAGGGGGCTGCATGACAACTCAGGTGTTCCGCAGGAAACATCATCCAGCCACAGTCCTGCAGGCAGAGGAAAGCAGGAGGTTGTGGCACTTGAACCACAACGCCCATGAGATTGTGTGATGGCATTTTGAAGAGAAAAATCTCCAAGGAATGGAGCTCTACTTGAAAACTCATACCACTTTCTGAGTAAATGATTCATCCTTCAGAAGAAAGTACATTTGATTGAAAATGCAGTTTTCCATCGAAGATCAGTACTGATGGAAATTACTAGGTAGTTCTGGTACTCTGCAGGAGGCAACAGTGTGAAACAACACCACATGGTACAATAGCCAGAATGTCAGGAGGGAAATATCAAATCTATCTTTGTTGGACATTCACAAGAGTACTTCAGGAGGGACTGGGCTGCATTAGTGGTTTTGATAACATTTTAAAAATTCTACTCCACCAAATTAAAAAAAAAAAGTATCAACACTTCATACTCAGCCTTGCTCACATGGTCTTGACTCTTCCACCAAATGAAGTTATAAACTGTCATGTAAGATCTTGTGATTGGTGAAATAGAATAAGAGTCTTCTGGGAATAAAAGACCTTTGATCAGGCTGGGTGAGCATTACAAGTCTGACCCCACTTGTCAGTGATTTCTTTGTGAGCCCAAACTCACTGGTCCACCCTGAGGATCTGACTGGTAAATACACACGATGTCAGCTTTGTTTCATTCGCTTTGTGTCATCAGCTTCTCTTTCATCTCCCTACTGCAGGACTGGCTGTTGCGGTAATTTCTGTGCTTTCAGGAAATTAAAAAAAATCTGCTGTCCTTGTGCTTAGAATAGACTAGAGGGCGCAGCTGATTTATACTTGCCTTCTAGGATCTAGGAGGTGGTGGAATTGGAAAACAATTTGAAAAGGAGTAAATTATGAGATAGAGAAATATAACCTTTTAAAATAAAAGGTCCTCAGTTCACTCTGAGAAAAATTCTCAGGGCGTAAGGGTTCAGGAGTCACTGGGACACCCACTCACTGGCACAACACAATGCTGCAAGAACACGATGCTCTACCCTGACGTGAACTGCTGAACTAGCCCTGCCAGCAGCATCCGCTCACTGGAAATGTAACCAGGCAAACTTAGCTGTGTAGATAAATCTGTAGCTCAGATTTCCTCACTGCATTAATGCAGATATAGGGAGCAACTGGGCCATTTGATACTCAAGTTTCACCCAATTCTCCCTATGGTTCAAAATCTTCTTTTTCCCCTATTTCTCTCTTCTCCAAATGAAGCAGGGGTTGATTCTCAATTTGATTATTGCATTTGATGGAAATGACTTGTTGTTGTTGTTTGTTCTAAAGAGGCACATTCCTGCTCTTTTACAGTAGTAACTATCAACATTTCTACCTCTCACCTTGACCAAAGGTGGATATTAGCAAAAGTTTCCCCCACCCCTGGGCAGAGACTTAATTCCATGAGTCGGGTCAGTTCCTCTCCTTCAGCATCATCACACAAAGCAGCTAAGGAACTATCCAGAGGAAAACTTGCAGAGGCAGAAGAGAGACAATACCTACTGAAGCCATTTTGATTATGGATTCAGATTATAAGGTCAGAAGAGACTTAGCTATGCAGACATCTGCATCAAATAAGATAATCCTTGTACTAATCACATAATCACTCATACCTCTCCAGGTGATAAAACATTCACTTAAAAATGATATTGCTCTTAAAAATCTTCTTTTGCGTGAAGAACCTATGAGTACCAGAGATTAAATGTTATGGAAAATAAGTACACATAATTTTCACTTTGCTTTGTGCCAGCAAGAGACGGAATGTTTGGACAGAGAAAAAAATTGGGATAGAAACAGTCTGCTCTGCCATTTGTCTGCTCTTTCACACTAGCAGAGGAGAGGAAATATTTTTATGATTGGGAAATGCAGAGACAAGAGCGGTGTCTGTACCTCTTAAGAGATGATATTTCAAGATAATAGTGTTCATTCACCACTGCTTCTCTTTTTATTTGTTAACATCTCTTTTTATTATCTAATGTTTTAGCAAGAAGCATTCATGGGCTAAATTAAGGTGGAGATGAGGTTTCTCCTGTTCACAGCTCTCCCTGCTACCTTAGCTGTGACATTTCCAGCAGGTTTATTTCCCTACACAAATATATCACATAGATCTTTCTGTTTCCAGTTCTACCCTCACACTCAGGAGCAGCAATCACTTGTGTCTGACACTGGCACCATGTTTGTTTTGCAGGTGGTTGATGATGTTAGGAGCAAAGAGAAACCCAGATGAAGAGCGGCATAAGCAATGGAGGGACCAACCCCCGAGCCTGTGTACGTTGATGTGGACAAGGGACTGACGTTGGCATGTTTCGTCTTCCTCTGCCTCTTCTTGATTGTGATGATTATTCGCTGTGCAAAAGTCATCATGGACCCTTACAGTGCCATCCCTACGTCTACATGGGAGGAGCAGCATCTAGATGACTGAGAGAACTTTACTAGGCAGAGCCACAAAATGCTGCAATCCAGGAGGCCTCTTCCCACCAGGAAAGCACACAAACAAAAAGCCATTTTCAGATATGCAGGGTAATGGCAATATCTCTAAGAGCACACAGCGTGAGTGATTCTTGCTCAACAGATCAGGATATCAGCAAGCCATTCAGGCAGCCCAGTTTAATACTATGCAGCAACTCTTATTTTACTGAAACCAGTTATCATTAACTCAAGTAGCACAAGACTTCCCAGACTTTTCACATTGTAACTCTTGGTCTAGCACAGTTTGCCCTCCTCTTACTATCTCCCACAAATTCAGGGTAACCATCAGAATTTGGTAAAGCAACAAGAACATTTTGTCTTTTCTGGAAATGGATTGCTCCAAATACCTTCCTCAGTCATCATATTTCTGCTTTGAAAAAGGCCCAGGTTTTGTAGTTTTGTATCCCAGAGCATCAGTAAGCAGAAGCTCTAAAGCACCCTGGTTAAATAGGGTAATATGAGCAGATTAATTCCTGACTCCCTTGTTTCTGGCTACACACTTCCTACCACAACACAGTCATATTTCCCATGATCAGGATAAAGAAGCTCTCAGACTGCAGTTCCCAAGCGTGTAACACACTACTGATGACCCTGTAGCGTCACCTCACTCTATCCTACTCATGCAAACAACAGGCATTTTATCATCTGCCATGGTTCCACGGATTAGCCAGAAGTGTCAGACCATCTACAATGAGCTTGGTAGCCACCAGAAGTCCAAGGAGAAGAGCTTGGACAGCACTAGTTTCAAGCATATAGAACTT
This sequence comes from Pampusana beccarii, assembly GCA_013399365.1. Taxonomy (NCBI): domain Eukaryota; kingdom Metazoa; phylum Chordata; class Aves; order Columbiformes; family Columbidae; genus Pampusana; species Pampusana beccarii. The sequence goes on from VWYH01009010.1 coordinate 1,339,782, forward strand.
GCTGTGATTTTCAAAGAGTGATTCCACATGCAACTTCGTCTTTCGTTTCAGGTTCACTTCAGTTGGGTGAGATACAGATAGAATGACAAAGACAATAAGCAAGGAGATATTGCTCCTAGTTTGTTCGTCAGATTCCTAAGCATAACAGTTACAGTAACATACAATAATATGCATTCTACCTCGAAGATATTCAGCACCTTTAAAAGAATTTTCGTGCAAATGTGTAAGGTGAAGAGCTGTACATTTCCTTCTCTCAGTTCATTAAGACAACCATTTTGCAAGAAAGCTTTCGTGAACATAGGAGCTTTAGAAATTTGTTATTTACTGTCTGAACCATGGGGATTGAGGGATTCCCATGTCCTCTATTCACCCTAAGATTTGCTCACAGCTGCCTTTTTTAGTGACTACATGTTTGGCTTAAGGGATTTTAAGGAGTTGCTGAAGCAATATCGAGTAAGTACCGCAATCACAACAAGCATCACATGCAGACGAGACTTGAAAGCACAAATCTGCAAGAAGGGCATTTCACTATTTCTCCTCTTCCTTAGCATCCTACCATCCATTCCCAAAGGCTTGGGAAGGAATCAGGTTATAGACATTGAAGGTTACTATTCTAGGTTCTGACAGATCTGTTTGACGATCACACGAGTCACTTTATGTGCCTCAGTCTGCTCATTGGTGAAATGGGTACAACAACATTAACTTTGTCACACATTGTTTTGTCTGTCTCATAATACCAGAAAGCACTTGGAGAGCTTTACATAGAGAGACAGAAATAAGGTATTGATTCACAACCCTTCCTGCAAAACTAATGGGAATGGCCTGAATCTTAGTATAGAGCCAGGGAAGTTCTCTCCAGGCAGAGGACTTGTCCAGACCTCCATTTACTCTCTCTCGTTAAGACTGTAGTATTTTGAGTCATGCCAAATAGCTCCTGGCTTTGTTACATATTCCACTGATTTCTGAGGACAGTCTGGATGCAAGGTGCTCGGCACTGTGATTACAGAGTTCCCAAAATAGCAGGCTATGAGGCACGTGGAGATTTTTGCATAAATCTTTTGCACTGCACAAATTTCGCTAATCTCTGTTGTAGGAGATCTCATTCAGGAGGCAGATCTGAGGACTGGCTTTAATCCTGCTATTCTCTACCAAGAGACCTCCACTGCTTCAATTACCCACTGCAGATTGCTCATCAGGCTATTATTTAGCCTCAGTTTCTGCTAGCCAGCTAATCACCAATAAAAGGACTTTTTCAAGCGTGAATGTTAATGTTCACCATACTTTGAGCAAACACATTACTCTCTCTCGTTCATGAGTGTCTCTATCTGTACCATACAAATTGGTGCCCTAGCTCAAAGAAGATTGCTTCTGTTCCCTGGGCTAAAGTTTTAAACCCATTTCTTATCACCACGTCTCATATCCCACCTTGATACTAGTGGGGCCACTTATAGAACAAACAAAAAAATCCCAAATAAATCTATTTCCAAACTAGAGATGCTTTCACTTCACACATTACCTGGCTGCATTCGCAGCTGACGCAGAGCAAGACCAGAGCCTGTCATCACTTTCCCAATGCCAATAACACACTCAGTGTTTATCTGCATGCAGAGCTCTCTTTGTCACGTGTCACTGATAAGCCCCTGTTCAGCTAAGGACTTACACACATGCTTAAGTTTAAGCCTCCGAGCACCCAGCCTGTACTACGCAGAGATCAGGGCCAGTCGTGTGCCTGTCCTTGGCAGGGTCAGCAATGCACAACCCTTGCAAGAGCAAAGCCTGTGTGAGAACAAAGGGTTACAAATGCTGGGGAAGAAAATTAAGATTATTTTTTTCTCTTTGCAAGAATGTTTGCCACTTCTTTTATCTCTGTTTGTCCAACTCTACAAACCATCTTATGGATCTTCCTGAAGATCCTAAAGGAAAGATCCCTGTGGGTAGCTCTATTTTATAATGAAAAGGTACTTTCTGACATAGCCTGTCAAGTCCATCCTGCTGTTGACAAAAAGGGTCTCTATAAGCTTCTATATATTCATGTCAAACCTTTTCAGATGACTATGTAAAAGTCAATGCAATTGTTTTTATATATATAATGTAAACGCATTCTAATTTCTGCCTTCCTCCACTGGTCACTATCACACAAAGTCACCACTTTTTAACCAAAAGCAATACTAAACATCATGCCAAAAGCAGAAATCTTATCCTCCTTGCATTCAGAGTCGGGACTTGCCCACCCGAGGTGCATCACTGCAGCATCCCAATGCCAATCCCGCAAGCCCTGGCAGCAAAGCCGCCCTCACAGCCCGTGGACGGTCGATTTTAGCAGGGGCTGCATTGCTGGGCTTGCTAGTAATTTCAGCTGCATGCAATAAGTGCCTCTGCTAGTTTGTTTCTTTTAATCATTATGCCATACTACCAGCAATTGCACTCAGAGGAAATAATTCAAACTTGCGGCAAATATATTTATCTAATGCAATAAACAGCTTCAACATGAAAAGTCCTCTTGTTATCTCTCTTGTGGTTCACTTCTAGTTGCCAGGATCTCTTAAAAGACACCCACAAGACAAGAACGTGATTTTCAAGAAAGGTATACATTCCTGAGAGCCCTGCTTGGAGGGTGCCAGCAGAGAGCTGCTCTCTGCATAGCAGCACCACTATAGACTCCCAGGACAGAGCTGACAGAGCTCTGAGGTTCCTGGGGCTCTGCTGGAGGGGGTCAGGTCCTCCTAAAGGGCTGTTTCAGGTTACCCCCTCGGTCAGGAAGAGCACAGAGCTGAGCAGAGCTGCAGTTCAGCAGGGGACTGCAGCACGCTGTGTTTCAGCAATTCCTTATCAGTAATGAATTGCATACAGGAAGAAATACAGAGACTGGAATCCCTCCTGCTAGCAACTGAAAATGAAGAGCGTGGAGCATCTGTGGGGTCTCTTTGAAGAAGCCACAGAGCATGGGATGTGCTGAGTAACAAGTGCCCGGGGAACCACTCCTCTTGAAGAAGATGAAGAGATAAATTGCTAATTCTTTCATCTTGTAAGAAAACTCTGTTGCCTGAAAGCTGGGCACTTTATATATGTGCTTGTCCCCGCAGTAAGTCCTCTGGCACAAGGACCTTTTTGCCTGAAACCCAGTTTGCCACAAAGATAAAACCCCACTGATAAATCATTAACCATGCTCTAGCCAGAAGCAGAGGCTGGAGTCTTTATGCAGCTACTATGGCTAATATAAGTACATCTGAACTGAAGCCAGCAGTGCCTGAGTTTGGGCAGACACCCTGGAGAACTGCAAGCATAAAGGTTTTTTTTTTCTGAAAAAAATATGGACTAATGCCAGCCAGGGAACTGCACGAGCAATGGTGCTGCAGCCTGGGCTGTCCAAAGGTGTCCCCAGCTTGTTGGGTCACTACAGGTCTCAGTGGGTAACCCCAGCCCGTGTTACCAGAGCTCGGAAGCCAAGTCAGCTCAGGACTTTGACAGGGAAAATGCTGCAGTCAGACTCTGGCAATCTCCACGGCACACACAGAGAGGGTGGTGAGGACAGCAGACTTCATGTATCTAACGGGTTCACTTCAGCAGCCGGTGCCCCAGAAAAAAATGAGTGTATGAGACGTTATGGCAGTGACTTCAAGACAGCTCCAAATCAAACTTCCACAGAGCCAGACTGATGGCAGTCACCTACAGCTTAGCTCTCAGTGATAACTGAGCCTACAAAGCCTTGAGCTTCTCCACCTGGAGATACCCAAGGACAGCAGCAACACCACAACCTGCATGTGGACTGAGCATTACTGCTGGGGGGCAAGGGGGCAGCCCAAAGGAGCAGCCACCCCTACAGACCAACATGGCAATGCATGGAGTGACATCCGCGCACCAGCACCAGACACCCAACTCAGCCTTGGTCCACAGTGGTGCTGGATCTGCCCCCACCATCAGCACAGCAGCACCAGTGCAATGGCTTTGGCTGAGCTGCCCATGATGGGAAAATTAAACACAGGCTGGAAAATTTAAATTCATCTTCTCCCCTTCCTTACCCTCTCTGTCTCTGACCTTGTCAACCCAGATTTGCCAGGCTTCAAACCACTTGTCTTAGCTGTCTCATGGCTTTACATCTCAGGTGACTTGATTTAAATAAAGGGTATTAAATCCCGAATTTTAACCATGTCTTAACACTGCAATGGGAATTATTTATTTCAGTCAACATTCCTTTGTATCTACATTTTTTTAAAAAAATGGTTTTGTTAAAAATGGTTGACGCCCTTTGGTCACTACTCGTTCTTGCTAACCAGGAGGAAAATACTGCTCATATGTACATTTTTAAAGCAATACACTGTTTAAGATTCTGTTCGCATTTATTCTTGGGGTTCAATTAAATGAACAATGGCATTAAGATCCGTTGAACGATACACTTCCTAGTTACAAAACTCCATGTTTTGTACTGGGACTTGGCCCGGCAGCTCCCAGAAGGAAACCAGAAATCAATCAAAAGTGTATTAAAATTGTGTTCAGTGTGCTGAAGCTGTAAGAAAAGCAAAGTTTTTTGAAACATATTTTATATTTAAGGCTAATCGGATTTCTCAAGCAGCAGCTGCATTGCCTCCACAAAACAAAGGAAGTACCTGGTATGGGCAAGTGGGCAGCAGAGCTGGGTAGCCCACCAGCCCCTAAGGACAACCCCAGAGCTACCCAGGGTCAGGATCATGGGACACGGCAGCTCCAGGGCACCCACCGCTCTGCAGGGCAGTGGAGGTGCAGGTCCTCAGCCCTGAAGCACATCTAAGTTTCTCTCTTTTAAAGAGGGGGCCAAAAACCTCTGCTCGCACTTGCAGCTCCCAGCCAGTTCCTTAATATTCACTGGCAAAGGTGTTGATCTACAAGCCAACCCAACAGGTGCTCAGCTGTCTCCAGGGACCTCTGCTCCTGCAGCATTTCCCTTAGACATTAACCGTATCTACCCCAGCCCTGTTACAGCTGCCAATTAGACAGTATGGAGCAAATGGAGAAAGCACAGGTCCGTAATTAAAACTTCACAAAGAAACAAAGATGTGTAACAGAGAAAGTATTGAGGTGCAGACGTTCTTGGAGATGAGGGGACATGAGGAGGAGGAACAGCTCACAGCAGATTGGTGTGGGGCAGCATGGTGTCACTACTGCAGTGTGTCCTCCTTCCAAAGCCTTCAATCAATTTTTAAATTCCAGAAATTATCTCTTTCTTTCTCACTAAGCAGTAACTATGTGCGCATCCTAAACAGAGGCAGCAATCAAGCCTAAGAAACGGCCTCCTGCCTTACCGCTTAAAGCCAAAACCAGTATGAATATCACCTACCAGCTCTGTCCCCCTTAACAAAGTCACTACCTTGACCCTGAATAGCTACTGAAAAAGAAGTTTTACTTTGAGTTATTACCATCTGGTTAATGAAAGAATTACGAATATTGCTGACCGAAACATTTTCATCAAAACTGATTTTTTTTTTTTCCCCATGATATCACATCCATTTCTAATTAGAATCACTGCAGAAAACTATTTTGGGTGAAAAACGCCAGCATTTCACACAGAAAAATCTATTGTTTCCCTTAAATTCTGAAATATGCTTTAAGGGCTTTATTCTGTGCTTTTCTTTTGGCACTTAATTATACCAACAGTGCTATTATAAATTATAGCCAGCTTTTTCATTACATACCAACCAGACGATGCTTTGATCTATAAGAAAACAGACCTCAAACAGAGGCTGCCCTTAGTTTCCTTACCAGCAAAATAACAAAAACAGATGAAATATCATCAGGCAGTGCGACCCACTGCAGGTACGACCCTCCCAACAAGGCAGCACGACACAGAAGTATCTCCTGCACCCCTCCAAGACCTTTCACCCAACATTTCAGCATTACTCACCCCAGGATCGTTGCGCTCCAGCACAGGTCACTCCTGGGAACTGCTGGACTCTATTGAACATGAAACACACAGTCAGCAAGAAGGATGCTCCAGACAAGCTTAAGAGCTGTGCTTTCTATCTAGACAGGCATTTTCTGGTCTCCCTGGTGGCTCACCCAGCACAAGGGTTTTATTTTTCCTCCAGGCTCCTGAAGATCCAAGGAGGAATTTCTTCTCCTACACCCAGGTCACAAACCTGGTGCTATGACATGGCAGAGGAAAAGGAGCTCTGGCGTTGATTTTTGTTCCTTTTACATTTTTGCTGTAACCCAGGTTATAAGGAAACTAAGGAAGACATTTAAATCAAATTAACGTTGAAAATCTATAGAAGCAGAGAGAGCAATGCTCAAACTTAATTGCAGCAAAAACCTCCAGAAGCAGAGGGTAAGCTCTTTACAAAGAGGATCAACCCAATTGAAATGGCACTTCAAAAATAAACTTTTCTAAGCACAAGCCCACACGCTGAACTGAGAGCGCCCAAACTGAAGCAACCTCCTGCTCTAAGAACCTCATCTTCTCATCCCTGCTCACCTTCATTTCCGTTCTGCAGATGCCTTCCACTCAAACCAAAAAAGAGCTCCATGACTTTCAATTTAAAGGCCAAGGGTGCAAAGTGGCCCCAGGTGCCCCAGTGGAGGTGGAGCAAGCAGGAGGTGCCCAAAACACCTGGGTGTTTCCCAAAAGTTGCATTGGAGGCTGTTCTCTCCTTGGGCAGTGGGTGCAGCTGTGGCTGTACTGCTGCGAATCCTAGGAAAAAAGCAATGCTGATTTAGGACAGCACTGCAGGCTGCAGTATAGACGTATCTTTCATTTTCCCCTTGACACAGGATACCCTGGCAGGGGTGAGGATCAGGAGTGTTGGTGGCTCTGGGTTTGCTGTGCCCAGATATGAAACCTCTATGGGACCCACTCAAACAAAGCCCATGACCTTATCCTGGGGGTGAAAAGAAAGTGGCCTTGGGCATTAAAAAAAAAAAAGTTTCTCTCTTTTTTTAGCATCTTCCTGGCTTTTTGGCCCCCATCCATGCAGCAGGCAGCAGATGTCTCTGAGCTCTGTCCTGAGCAAGGTTTTGGACTTTCTCCAGCTCACCTCTGAAATCTGTTCTCAGAGCTGTAGCTGAGCTCTTCTCCAGAAAATCTCCACCTTCTGGGAACCTGGGACTTCTCCATATGTCCCCAGCTGGAGTAGCTCAGCTCCGTCACCTTGGAGTCGCAGGGGGCACCTTTCCGCCTCCCACCCATGCCCAGTACAATGCAGGGGTGCTTGGCCAGACACTGGGGGTTGTGGCCCTGGGATGGGATGTTTGGCCACAGCAGATGGAAAGGGGCTGTGGCTGTGGCTGGCAGGCTGGCTCAGGTCAGGATTTGTGCCTGGGCATCTCTGTCATGGCAGGGTTTGGTTTGCAGCAGGGCTCTCAGCACCACTGACCTTCCTGCCTGTCCAAGCAAGGAGCCCCATTTCCACTTGTTGGCAGCAACTGCAGCGTCAGGTTGGCTTTTTGGGAGAGGAACTCGTTGCCCATGTACACGACTCACCTTTCCCTTGCACAAAGCAGCACCATGGATTGAACAGTTCCTATAAGTATTCCTGTGCCCAGAAAGCATTGACACTGCCGTCCTTCCTGCCTGCAAAATGTCTTGCGTCAAGGTCAAACCCCATGACTAATGACGTGCTGCCCCAACATCAGCTCTTGTCTCTCTGTAGTTGCACCCTTCTCCTCAGACGTTGCATTTCCAACACATCAGATACAGCAAGGTGCAATATGGGTGTTGCTTCTGCGGAGAAATTCCTCCACTGGATAAACGCTTTCTGTGTCCTCTTGCTGCTACCAGGAGTAAAGCCAGCCAAAGGAGCCGCATGAGTTATTTCGAAATCCAAAAGGGAGGGTGTCAACTGTGGTTGTGCTTTAAGGTCAAAAGAGAGCACAAAGGATCCTATAAATTGACAACCAAGTCAGAGTACATTAAATAAATATCTGCCTATTAGTTCAGCTCTGAGTTTCCACAAGAGCCTGAAGGGGAAATAGCTTTTCCTTGATAAACAACGAGCCACTGTTTTCCTGGCCAGGTCATCCCTCCCGGTGAGAGTGGAATGTCTTAGGCTGAAAATTTAAATTGATTTGGGGATGGTCCTCCAAGTATAATTCTTTAAAGGGACTATTATTACTGCACACTGGAATAGAGCCCATTTCAGTTAACATGCCCCGTTAGCAGTGATTTATCTGCATTGCCATATTTTTTCATTCATCTTCATTTCAAATACATTTTTCTCTCCTGGGTGGCTGAGAGGTTCACACTCCCGATGATATCGAACACCCACGTGGCCCACACCAGCAAAACTACCCAGCAGACCTCGAGAGGAGCAACGGGGCAGCCACGGAAAAGCAGCCGCCTGTGCTCATCCTGCTGTCACTGCACGGAGCCAGCAGCCTCATCAGGCTCTTCACTTTGAGGACCAAGCAAATATTTAACAAGTTCCCTTCGCATTGTACCAGAGTTCATTATCCAGTCTCCTGAGCTCCTTCAGTCAGTAATATCCCTCTAATTGATGCGATTTGGCACTTGGCCATAGAGTTTAATTGATTTGTAGGCCAGCGGGAGACGGCAGATGCCCTTTACACTTGAGAAAAGTGGCATGTGGCTTTGTTTACTGCTGGCTGCAAGGGGATGCCAAGGCAAGAGATGCCTTGTAGGAGTGTGGGAAGGGGGTCTGCCTCCTCCCTGTCCTCTTGCCACAGCCCCCGGGAGGTGACCAGGTGTGACCACCTGCGGATCACTCCAGCCATGAAGTTCACCTTCCCTCCTTGACCCCAGGGAAGCTGGTGTGCAGGGTGAATCATACATTCATAGAACCATTTGGGTTGGAAGACACCCTTAAGATCGTTGAGTCCAACCATAACCTAACTCTGGCACTAAACCATGTCCCTAAGAGCCTCATTTATACATCTTTTAAACATCTCCAGGGATGGTGACTCCAACACTTCCCTGGGCAGCCTGTTCCACCGCCTGACAACCCTTTCTGTGAATAATTTTTTCCTAACATCCAATCTAAACCTTCCCTGGCACAACTTTAGACATTTCCTCTTGTCCTATCACTGGATATTTGGGAGAAGAGACCAACACCTTCCAAGATACAATGAGGAAACCCTTCTCTAGAAGCCGGGCAAGGCCACGAGGTATCTCCATGCTCTCTTCTGGGGGGTGTCCCAGCACAGGCTCCCATCAGGTCTGGCATCGATCTCTGTTCTGGGGCATGGAGAGCTGCCTCTGCCAGTGTCGGGGCAGGAGGAGCAGGGACAACCCACTTGCTCCCAGGGCAAGGGGACAGTGGCAGGTTTGGGCTGCTGGGGTTTGTTTCCAGGAGCTCATCGGTGCTGCGCTGTAAGGGCTGAACTCCAAATCCCGCACAGAATTTCTTTCCAAGATACAGGAGTATAGTGCTGAGTCTTCTTGGTCATCATTAGTTATTTGTTAGTGGGTTGGGTTTTTTTGCACAGTACAATTTTTGCTTTCACTATTTTAAAAGGTTGTTTGTTTGTCTAGTACTTTTTTTGTTTTGCTTTCCTGTTCCTTTCAGTCATACTATCACATTTACAAATCGCTTTGTTACAGATTAGTTTAGGGCATAATCATGTAATTCTCTTTTACTCAGGATGGTCTACAAGTTTTTAGCATCCATATGCAACATGCCTTCAGGGTTTTACCTTCCATGTATTAACACTGAAAAAAAGGAGGTCAGCATGCAGTCTCAGATGTTATCATCAACCTAGCGCTCTGAATGTGCAAGTTTACTTGAAAGCCCCTTTTCATCATTATGAAAAAATATTAATAAAATAGAAGAGTTAAGATTCTCACTTTCCATTTCGGTAATCTTATTTTGAGAATTTTAAGCTAGCATTGAAATCCTTTTCTTATCACACCAGAGAGCCACATTCATCTGTAAGATATTTATTGATCATTAAAAATAATAAGATTCCAATCACTCATATAAAAATAATAAATCTGAATAAGGGAGCATGACTCTTAGAGGTGGGGGGAGAGATCCTCTTCCTCGGATGTTTCCTTACTCCAGTCGTCACGGATCTGACAGGGCTGGAAGGATTTTTCCGGAGCACTGGCCGAATCCCACGCGGAAACCATTGCCCTGGCAGTAACCTGGGCCCAGAAAACAACAGACAGCTTGTTCTGTGAGGACGGCAGGATTTTACCAGGGGTCAAAGTGAATAAAGGCATAAAGAGACCAAAAACTAGTGGAAACATTTCAGAAATGAAATGAGGGGTAAAAAAAAAAAGAACACCTGGAAGAGTTCAAGTAGCCCAGGAATAGAAAAGTAGAAAAAAGAAGCACAAAATGTTAAACACAGCAATATGCAAGTGCAGTGAATTGATCAAAGAGCCAACAAGATGTGCAATATTTCTGTTTTCAAACCTAATCTGCAGCATCATCAATCTAACTGGCAAGCTGATTCGCTGCCTGGCCCAGCCTTGCAATTAATAAAGTAAACCTGAATTCTCTTTCTGCAGCATTAGGACTGCTCTTGGGACAACGGGACGCTTAGAGCCAGAAAGATGATCATTAAACCTCCTCAAACAGCAGGACCTACCCTTGCAGAGCCTGTTTCTCTCGCTAAAATCGAGTAGTTTATTTCCACGAGAAACTCAGCATCTGACTCAAAATATTCATTTATCCCCTGTTATATAAAGAGGCACTGAAAGTCTGCTGACTGCTGCTGGAGTTACCGGCCTGTGACAACATCTCTAGCTGCAGGACGATCCAACCTCTCCCTGCTCCTGCGTGATGGGACAGACGACATCAGGACAGAGATGCCGCGGAGCCTCTTGCTGCCAGCCGAGCTGCTCCAGAAACAGCATCCCTGAGCAAAGCTGCGGATGCAGGAGGAGAGGAGAGACAGCCAGGGGCTCCAGGCCCATCTGGGAAGACTATTCTGGGAAGAAACAGCTGAGGAGACCTACTGTAGCTCTCCGCTAACAACAGCTGATCAAAGGAAGGACACGAGTGGCATATGGTGTATTTTAAAGACTGATTTCATAATTAGAGGTGGATTTTCTTAAAATAATGGAATACATCAACTTTGCTGCATGTGATAAAACCCAGCTGCCTTTGAGAAGCCTAGAGGGAGCTGAACAGAACAGACTTTAGCGCCAATGCCCACCCTTAGCAAGGATCAGTGGCAACCTCTGCTGAGGAAGAGGAGGACGGGTGGGCTCAGGCCGCTGAAGTAACTGTAGCACAAGGACAGACCCTGCCAGCTCCAACCCACGGGGCAGCTCGCACAGCCAGGCTGAAATAACATTTTTCCAAGGCCAGCAGTGTCTATAAGTGCTAACAGCCTGCCCACAGCCACCACCTCAGTATTCGCCGGGTAATCCTCATCCCTAAGCTTTACTTGATAAGGCACTTGCTTTGAGGTTCAGCTCAGTTTCCATTTGTCTCATTAGGCTTCATCGCCAGCTCTCCTTTGAGCGCTGGCTTATTATTTCAGTCCAGTTTAGTTATCCCTGCTGTCAACTACAATTTAGAGCAGTACCAAGCAGCAGCACATTTAACAAAGCGAGCTCTGTGCTGCCAGAGCAGCGGCCTGAGCAGGGTGCCAAGGAGTGACAGAGAGGTTTTTACAACAGCTGCAGCAAACCTTCCCTTGCAAGGCTCCCTCCCCGAGATGCACTTCTTGGGAAAGATATATTTCTCTCATTTTATTGTGTTTGGGTCTTGAAATAGTTCCCATGAGGGGAGTGAGAACAAAATATTGAAATAGAAGACTAGCAATTATGGGTTGGGCCCTTTGGAAGAGCTAACGGCACAGCCTCGGGGGAGGATGCAATAGCAGTAGCTCTGCCTCAAGGGTGTCTTAAGGCACTGGACTTGCTATATACCACTAAATAGGAGCAGGTCCCAAACTGTCCCAGCAGACAGCCCCAGCAGCATCTGCCTCTCACAAACAGTGTGATGCCCTAATCACTACAACCACAAACTGTTGCTGGTGTAAAATAGCACAGCAGAGCAACTAACATGAGACTGTCCCACTGGGGCGACAGTGCCTTCGTCCGGGTTAACAACACCACCATCGTGCCATCTTTGAGGATAAAAGACATCAAAGATTTGAAGTATTTATTTAAAGGCAGCTTGTTCTGGGCATGAAGAACAACATGGGTCACAGTCTGGCCCCATTTGTCACCCAGCTGGTCACTTTGTGCCAGGTTGCCAGACTGCAAGGTGCTCATTGCCAGTAAGGGTGTCAGCGTGTAACTCCAAAGGGACACTCAGAATACCTGACTGTACCCTAAGTTAGGGCTCCTGGCATAGTTACTGGAGGGACATCTGCACCTCTGGAGGGCAATGAGGTGCCCTGGATTGCTGGAGGAGAGTCTCTCTGCACTGGATGTATAGGGAGCCTATGGAGAGCACCGTCAGATGCCTACATGTTGCAGCATGAATTGTTGCTGAGTTGTTGGAAGGCAGAAGGACGTCAGAGGTATTGGGGACTCCTTGGTTCCACCATCCACAGTTCTCTCCAGTACATCCAAATCTCCAGTTGTCTCAGCATCTTCCTCTGCAAAACTGGCAGCACCTCGCAGAAACATGATTTTCAGAGCTATTGCACAGGCTGCCAGACGGGAGGCACCAAGGCTCTGGCTGCAGCGCTACCAAAACTACTTGTAGAGCCATCACTGGCAGATTGAAATATATCCGCATATGCATATTTTTTTTTTTTTCATCACAGGCAAGTTCTTGGGTTTTGTTAAAAAGCTTTCTGAAAAAATGAGAAATTTTAGAATGTTTTGGCAAAAGTCCTAAAAGTCCTGGTTGGATTGAGCAGGCACAGGCATGTGAACACACACTAGCATCACACTGTTGTGTCCTTCAGGTTGCTGCGTAGGCATCAGTCATATTTTCTCTGCCTTAAATAATATTTTAAAGTGTTTTCTCATCACTTGAACCATTTTGCTCTCGTGCAGACTATCTCTGATCATATCACCACAATGGAGTTGCTCAGAGCCAGGTGTGGCACTGGCTGGGTCTCAACTGATGGTGCAAAAAGTCCCACAAGATATTCTTTAAAAATGCAGTAAGTGACACAGCAAAGACATATGCAGGCTTGAATCAAAAGTTTCTCATGGCTATTTTGCCAAGCATTTGTCACCTCAAAGGCATAAGGTGTTGACAGGATGAGAGGAAAGGAAATAATAGATTTTTTTGCACTGGTCTTTGGATTAAAAAGAAGCAGGAGTGGGATTTAGATCGCACATCACTATGATGGATTTTAATTGATAAAATATTTAGTTTCTCAAGGTGAAAATTAAAACCATGACCCAGCATGAAACAGCTCTGAAGCACAGCCCTTTTCAGAGGGGAGCTTGTTAGCTGTTTTAGCAGGATTCGTGCTGCTTCCTACATATTTGAAATGCAACACACTTCACTGAATATGCACATTTTACATTTTTTTTTTTTTTANCTCTGTTCCAAATGCCGACTTGGACTGTGGTGGCAACAACAAATCAACTAATTTTAATCCTAATATACTTTTCGTCCATGAAGGCGAAAACCTCTCCATTCCCTTAGCATTCACTCCCAGTCATAGTGAGATCGTCAATTACTTGGCAAAGCAAATAATCTAATTCAGAAAGCATTTATTGCAGGGAAATTTCTATCCACCTGCTTCTGCCTCCTGACAGGTAGGATGGAAACAACTGTGCTTGCGTGGCAGGTACATATAGAACAGCCCATCTCCCCGCCAGCTGCTCACGCTGCTGGAATCGATCTATGGAAACACGTCCTCGCTGCCGTGTAAGAGCAGATTTTTGGCCATTACCTGTCAAAATGATTTCATCTCCATCCTGCAGGAATTTACGAGACTGTCCCGTGCCAAGAGGGATTTCTTTCGTTCCGTTCCAGGACAGCTCCAGCATGGAGCCGAAGCTCTCCGGCTCCTGCAGCAACAGTTCATAAACAAATAAACCGCTTTTTAGTATCTGTCCTATCCGCTAAGCTACTTTCTGCTGGAATTACAGGCACAAGCACGTTAACTCTACAGAACAGAGCTTTGCTGTTGCTTGAATTCATTGATACATTAACTTATTTTCCTGCCTTTGCGTTTTACTTGCTTGTTCGCTGTCAGGAGCCGTGCTTCCAGCCATTATCTGGTGTGTTTAACATAGCGCTAAAACCTAAAAGGCAGTTTAGTCTGTTACAGAAAGAATAGAAACAAATCAAGGGCACTTCTGCAAACGCGGTGCTTTTATGTTGTCACATTTTGCAGTTTTATTTACATTTTGTTCTTCAGAAGAGCAAAGCTGGCGAATGTTTGTAAGTCTTTAATGTCAATCTGCAGTACAATCATTTAGAAGAAGGAAAAAGCACTTCAGAAATGCTTAAAATGGAAGTATAGGTATCCCGACTTGGAAACAACTTACTGTCTTTCAGAGTAGGATTTAAATTTGATGTTTCAGAAAGTGCTGGTAGCTTACCCACATGTTGCAACAACTGTGCATGTGGCAGTACAGGCAAAAAAACAGCTTGTGAAATTAGCTCCAAATACGTAGCATTAGAGAAATGAAAAGTTATACCCATGCACCTTTTACATGCTCCTCAGAAATAAAAAACCTGCTGTTCACAGAGTGTAAATGGGCTGTGTGGATTCTTGCGCACAGAAATTAATTTGTATGTGTAGCAAAATAGTTCTTGGGAAAAGGAACACAGGAGAGATCAAAAAAACCAAAAACCAATAACAACAATATACCCACCACTTCTCAGTGCAATTTTGGGGCTACAAAAACATTAACTCAAAGTACCTAGGAAGTACAGATATTTTCACGGCTGCTCAAATCAAACAGGGCTTAGACCCAAAGCCCTGCTCAGTCGGTTTTGGACTGGTGACCAGTTCTGAGTGACTGCCGCTATTTGAACACTTACGGGTCCACTGATGGTGCCGGAGGCCAGGAGATCTCCAGGTCTGAGGTTGCACCCATTGACGGAATGATGAGCCAGCTGCTGCTTCATGGTCCAGTACATGTGCTGGAGGAAGGAGAAGAGGAGGCTAAAGCAATGAAGGCCAGAACATATTGCATTCTCAGGATGATGCTGGTAAGACTGTCCCTAAAGAAAAGTTTCCTTATTTAATGAGGAACCGCTGCTACTTAGTGCTGCATTCACCGTATTTACTGTGGCCTGGCTGATTGCTTCCTAAATGATGACCAAGAGCTGCTATGTGCGTGTAAAACACATACTCTAACATGAAATTTAGTCACGTAAAATTTCTCTCCTTTCAGCTGGATGCCATCCCTCATCTTATTCTTCCTCTTTAAGGCCATCACTGCTGACCCAGGATCCATAATTAAGTCCAGTATGTTAATGAGTTTATAGCAAAATCTCCTTATTACTGATTTGCTGACTACTGATTTACTGATTAAGCTAATCACTATGCAAAGAACCAAATGTGAATATGAAATTGTTTGAGAAATCCTGCAGCTGGTACATATACCTCCCGCCTTATGATCCCTTCGGTCAGCCTGCAGGAACAGAGGGACAGACGGGCTGGGGACAGACTGGGGCTGGCACCTCAGCACATCTAGACGCAATTCCTTTGCTTGCGGGTCATCCGCTCTCATTGCTCTCTGCAGAATTAGCACATGATTTACAATGCTCTGAGCATATTAAGCTGAGCAGTGGAAAGAGCTGCCACCTTCTTCAGTGCTTGAGCATTCAGGTATTTCCATCTCCGCAGAGGGATGAGCTATCGCCACCTTCCACTCTTCTCTGTCTGTCCCCTACACAAACACACGCCAGGCTTGATCTCTGGCTAATGCAAAAGTCAGTGTTTGAAATCGCCTGAGGCTGGAGCTGATGGCATCAGCAAGATTTCAAACAAATGAAAGACAGTGGAGCCTTACCTTGAAATTGGATCTGCATATGGTCGTTGGCGTGCTCATTCCTTCTCCTGCGGAAAATAAAAAATAAGAAACAGGGAAGCAATTTGTTTGTGTTGGATGAATAATTTTGGAGTCTTTTGATTTTACAGGTGGATGGAGACTTCTTTTATCATTGTAATCTCTAGCAGGAAACAAGCAACAACATTTTCTATTTCGATATGAAGGCCAGCATTTTGTAGGAAACAAGTGTGTGGGTGGCACTTGGGTAGTATCAAGGTGCCCGTTTCCTGCTCTCTGCTCTCCTAAAGGAGCAGCACCTGGACCTACGGGGCAGCAGGGCCATGAGCTGGGGGTCTGAGCTGGGTTAACATCTGCATCTGATCTTTCCACGCCCGGGCAGGCAGAGCCCACAGGGACCCTCCTCATCACGAGCTGATCACCCAAGAGACATTCCCTCCTCAACAAATCGCTGCACGGCCAGCGGGGAGCATGAGGAGCTTTGCCTCTTTCTCTGACGGAGATAATATGGGCAAAGAAAGCAAAGGAGGATGGCAGAGCCGGTGGTAAACTGTCTGAAATTAATGTCGGCTCTACATCCCTTTAACTCGTAATTTCAGCTTTATAACCCACTCAGCAGTATTGTACCTTTAATAGCAACGAAGAGCTTGATGTCAAAAGTGTAGGGCTCTTTATCCTGAAGGTAGGGCAGTGGCTTGGGATCCTGAAAGCAAATAAAAGGCACCAGTCTAAACAAACAGAAAGGAAAAATTCCACAAGCCATCCCGGTGACTTTTTATTTAACTGGGCTGTGCTGCACACCCCATTTACTCCACCGTTGCTACTGCTCAGATCATTGCTTTGCTTGCTCTCATGCACACGCTTTGAAAGATCTTTCTGAGCAGATGTGATATCCATATAATCTGACTCCCTGGTCTGCATGTGGGCTCCAAGAGCCCTCTCTGTCATTAGGGTGTGGATCTCAACCCAAAACAAACACAGGGCTTGCACACCTCTGCTCTGGGCCTGCACAGAAAAGGCAGTGGTGAGCTCTCTGCAGGACTCTTTATTGTCTTTTTCCATTTTAACTCAATCTCTACATAACACAGATGACTGGAAATGCTTGGACAAAGTGTTTTGGCTCAAGTTCACTCTCTCCACCGCTTGCTGGATGCCAAGGGCTACCAGACACTAACAAGAAGCTCTCTGATCAGTTTATTTTGCAGATGTTTTTAAGGAGCCCATTTTTCTGCCCTGCTCAAGCAGGCAGGATGGCAGCTCAGGGCACCATGTGGCAGCATCAGAGACATCAATGAGCATCGAACTCAGATGTCCCAGGGTGCCTTCATATATTCGCAAGCAGGATCACACTTGCAAACTCTATAAAGAACTGGTACAGCTCAGTGATTTCTACTGATGGGACCTACCAGCCCTGCTGAGATTTTTCTAGCCCTACTTTGTTTCTGCCCTTTCTCTTGCTAACCTGGACAGGGTTTGGCAGCACGAATGGCATAAGAGCTTCCATGGTAACCACCCAAGGAGAGATGGTTGTGCCAAAGCTCTTGCCCAGGAACGGACCCAGAGGAACGTATTCCCATTTCTGGATGTCACGGGCTAGGAAGAGAAAATTCAAAGCAATACTGTTAAATATATCCCAGGAATTGCACATCTGTGAAAGAGTAATATGGACTGGACATGTTATCACCACCCTTTTCTAGCCATTGTGCCCAAATTCTGATTTCAATCCATCCCTTTCAGATCCTCAAACCAGTTTTTTTAGACCAGCTAGATTAGGAAGAAAAGTCAGCTATAATTAAAACAAGTCAGGCCACCCCTATATAACCAGTAGTTTTATCCACACTTTATGTAATGTTTTTACACCCAGCTAAAGGTCCATGCCAGTTGCAGGGCCAATTTCAGCCAGTGAAATCTATGCAGAGACTGAGGGATTTGTGATTGCCATATCCTTTTCCTACTCCTGATACTGAAATCCATCCTCTGTCGGAATCACCATCCTTAGGGCTACTCAATCCCTGCCCAAAAGAACTTAGACTGATATTAGCTCTTTTGTGAGTAAATAAATCTTCATCAGGCAGCAATTTCTGGTTCTACTGATTGATCGAAGATGGATTGAGATAGAGCCTGAGAAATGCAGACAGCATTTCATTTTCATCCCTTTCAACCATACTCAGTGGTTTCAATCATCACTATTTTACTATTAAAATATATAATTTATTCCTGTCTGATGCCGTGATGCTGTAACCCTTCTCCAGGCAGAGTCCCGCAGCACGGATTACCGCTCCAATCGTTCATCAGGACCATCCCAAAGATGTGCTCCTGTGCTCTGCTGATAGGAATTGGCTCCCCATACCTGTTGCCAGGACCTACAAAGAATGCCTGAAATCGAAAAATGTTGATTAAGGAAGTTTTTGAAGCTAAAAATTTTCACTGCACAGGGGGGTTACATGCACGAGCAACAGAGGATGTGTGGGATGGGATTTTGCATCGTTTCCCGTATACAATTAGACAAAACCCATGGCCTAACTCCTTCTTTCTTCCCCTCCATGAAGCTGGCAGGCTTGAAATACTTAAGAGCACTGTGTTGCTAAGAGACAGTCATTAAACAAGGGCGTGACATTGTCAAAACACAGGAGAAAAAAATGGTCCCTCTCAATGACAATCTGGATGCAGAGCAGGTTTGCCCACTGAAGTGACTCTGTTTGCTGCAGACAGGGACCAGGAAAGAGTTTAGAGTCATCTGAGGGGCTGCTGAAGGTGGCTGGAGCCTGTCATGACAGTGGGGAAAAGGAGACGGGTGGAGAAATGTGCCCACCAAGTAAAACAAGCTCATGAACTGGGTGCCTGCCCTTAGTCCTTTAGAAAATGTACAGCCTGGGCCCTTGGCAGAGATATCTACAGGGAATCTCCGTTGTCTCTTTCCACCAACAATATGAAAGTTTTTCTTCCAAAGCCTTCACCAGTCTAAATTCACTCTCACAGCTGCCGGCACTAAAACTCAGGCTGCAAAGCAGACATACACCAGCACTGCAGGTACTCACTCTATGGGACTGCTTTCTACTTTATCGCATTGATCTGCAAAGCATACAGCATTAAAGGCTTTCAGTTTATTTTTACTACCGTTTCCCTTTATATTAAACTTCTTTCACTTTTTTTTTTCTTTTTACAGAGGAGAGATGGGGAATAAATCATATAAAATGATACAAATCATATAAATCATAATGAACAATCCTGTAAAGCTCTCCCTTCTGGACCACACTAAGCCATGAGAAGATGCACCTTCCAAGGATGATTTTTCACAACACCCACAGCACGGGTTTCATCTTTCCAGCCAGAAGGATCAGGGGTTTGAATTTCATTCCCAAGAACCCACATCTTCCTCTACTCTAGACTCAAGGCACAGCCAGCCTGTACTTCCAAAATCCCCAGCATCCATTAAAAGATCCTGGCTACAGTGCAGAGGTAACTGCTAACCAGATCACAGGCTGTGGTGTGTGATAGAAAGAATTATGCCCGAGTGCTTCCAGACTGCTGCACTGGTGCTCAAATTTGGCCAGACGAGCTGTTTCCAGCCTGAAAGTTGTATTAGCAAACCACTGAATGAGCTAATGCACCCCGCGACTCCTCAGAAGGGGAGGTTTCTGTCATAGAAATCTTTATTGCCAGCTGCACAGACTGCTCAGAGGGAAACACAGGAATGGACCTCACGAGACATTCGTTTTAGAAGATAAGCCTACCTTTCCTTCCCTGTTTCTATTTTGACGTTTGCTTATTAAAGTAGCAGGGGGGAAAAGCCTCGTCTTACCATTTCTAACTCAATATCCAGACGCTTACAAGCACCAAACACTGGGGGTTTATCTGTGGACAGAAGAAAGAGTATTTTACAACAGGGAGGCAGGTAGTGAAATAAAAGCAACAGCCAGAAGAAACAGAGCAGCTGGTACATGCAAAGACGAGATGGACTTAACTCAGGGCTTTCTCTTGACCTGACCCCAGGCTGGGCTTTAGACAAGGCATTCCAGACCTGTCCTCTCCACTATTCTGTGATGTGGAGGAAAAATAAAAACTGAAAAAATAAGAAGTTGTATTAAAAGCCTACCATGGACTCACCGTTATCAGGCCTCATTTGCCCCACAGGTCTCCGGATGGGTGTCCCGGACACCACAACAGACGATGCCCGGCCGTGATAACCCACAGGTAAGTGCAGCCTGTGAAAGGACACCACAGAGCTCAGGTTAGCTGTGTAACCATCGCCATCCAGAGCAGCTTTTTGGGGTCGAAACACCACGGGGATGTGAGGCACAAGTAGCGAGCTCTGCATGAATGGGCACTGACATTTTCAGCCCACTTGCTCTGATATAGAGATGTGAGCAAACTATAATCCAAAGCCATGTCTTAATGCACTTTTGTGCCACTGCTCCACTTAATTCCTTGGAGCTTAAACTCTGCTTTCTTGTCATTCAGCAAAACCCCATTTCTTAGGTAGATCTGTCTTTGTACCAGAGGGTTGCATTGTAATCGGTGCAGCTGCTACAACGAAATGCAGTGCAGACTCGGCTAAGGCTGGGGAAATGTGGCTTTCAGTTCTCTTATCAAACTCTTGACAGTACAGATTCTCACCTGCCACAGAACTGAAACCAGTATTTTCCTGAAAAACTGCTCAGATCTTTGAAAAATTCTACATAAGTACATATAAGCATACAAAATAACACTGTGCCAGGGAAAAACCTGAACTACCCACCAGTTAGGCATCAAAGCATTCTCCTTCCCCCTGAACATGATCCCAACGTTTGTGGCATGTTGGCGTGAAGAATAGAAGTCAGTGTAATCTCCTGCATGGAAAGAAACCCGTAAAATAGGGATGAATGGCAGGAAAATCCCTCATCTGCTTGGGTTAGAGCACAGTGCACACTGCTGGCAATGAAAAGAGCAGAAAAGGAGACAGTGAGAGTGCTGAGCAGGAGCACGTAGCAACAATTAATATTATCAGTACAGGAATGCAATTAATAGCACAAAGGTGGTGATTGGCACAGTTCGCCTATAAAATTATGCATGCAAAACTGG
This sequence comes from Pampusana beccarii, assembly GCA_013399365.1. Classification (NCBI taxonomy): domain Eukaryota; kingdom Metazoa; phylum Chordata; class Aves; order Columbiformes; family Columbidae; genus Pampusana; species Pampusana beccarii. Next base: position 1,360,663 of record VWYH01009010.1, read on the forward strand.
CTTTTTTTTCTTTTTCAAGCCTCCAGCAGAGAAAAGAGGTAAAAAGAGCAGGGACATAAAGCAGCAGCCAGGTTCCCACAGACAAGCCGGGGCCCGCTGCTCGTTTTGTTGTTTTGTTTTGCCGGCGGTACCGGGTGAAGTGAATCGGCTCATACTCAGGACATCTGCTGCCCTCTGCTGCCATCCCTGCCAAACAGCTCCCACCCTGCCGATCCATGGGAAACCGGAGGGTTTGGGGAAAAAAAACCCTCAGTTTAGGAGGGGGTGTTTACACGACATTGTTTTGCAAGCCCGGTAATTCATCTCGCAGCCCCAGCAGAGGATACAGCCAGTGCTTGCTCTCCGGACAAGCACGAGTGATGCACAGGGCACGGCTGAACTAAGTGCGGTGGAAACCTAAATAACACGTAGGTGCGCGACACAGCAAGTTCGCATCCCTGCTCCTGTGAAGGTTGCACCCCTCGAGCGATTTTGATCAAGTTGTTTTGGGTCCAAATATAAATTTCTTTGAAAATATTTTGTTTATACACCTTTATGAACACACTAACTCCAAAATAGTCCATGGCCTCACGGGAGTGGAGGTAAGAATTGAGCTGCAGAGTAATAGTCCGGGAGCAGAGACTCATGGTTATTTATGGGGCTGTGCCGGAGTATCTGCCTTGCAAAACTTTGCAAGATCTGAATTATTTTCTGATGGCAAATGGGGGAAATTTTGGAAACTGAACAAATGTTTCTTCCCTGGCTCTAGTCACAAAGGCCTCTGGTGATGCCAGTTTGATGACAAGAGTTATATGGCACCAGGCAATATATTCTCTGATTTAGCGAAGAATTAATCCAGGAATTTTCTGGCTGCTACTGAGCTTCCCCAGGCTTTTATTCTTGCGCCACAGACAGCGCCTACCTTTCATTATATACAATAATCTACTTCTAGCTCCTGCAAAACCGATTCCATGTCACAGCTATGATCTGTCTGAGCAAGCTGGAAATAAAGCAGCTTCTCTGGGGGAGAGCGAAGGGCAGCACTGAGCAGCCCTGGGCTATGGGAGACTCACCGATGTGTGCTGGCAGGTGCATCGTCGCAGAAGCCTGAGGTACAAACGCTCTGAAATGAAAAACGATGACTTCAGCTCTCAGAAAACTTGCAGCTCTCACTCTTACGTATTAATAGTTTATAAGGGTGTAAGTGGCTGAGTCTTGACTAGCTCCTTCCTTAATTTATTTTGCAAAGACTTGCAGCAAAAAAGACGCTTGCAGAAAAATTAAGACGACTGCACAGGCTGCTGTTACTGAGACCGAAAGGAGCATCCGTCAGGGCGTGAGCTGGATGGGAGGTGATGCTTGCGGTGAGCTGTCTGGTTTCCCAAGGGGCACGGAGAGATGCGCGATGCCCGTGCACACAGCCGAGCTGGTAAGCACTGCCTCTGCTGCATGGAAAGGACAATTACATGGGATGGGGCTCTCAGGGTGCCCGGTTCAAACTGCAGGACATGCTCAGGGAAGGTCCGTGTGTCAAGCAGCCATTCAACCCCTTTCCTGCCTGTGTGTGCCTCAATCATCCCAGCAAGACAGGGAGGAACGGCTCCTGCTGCTGCCAGGGCAAGCAGTTGTAGCGTTTAAAGCATCGCTCTGCACAAACAAGGTGTGTGATTAACGGACACGCACATTTTCCATCAGCAGGGCACGGAGCAGGGCACAGTCCTCCCCTCCCACGCCACCCCAGTGCACTGCCCTGTATCTGAAACCAGTTTGTGACAACGGGGTTGGTTTTAGCAAACTCGGGCTGTTTCTGAGGAGCAATTGGAGGGGTGACCCATTGCCAGAAGAGGCTCCAGGCGGGATGGGCAGGGCTGGGGGAGGCGGCAGAGGGGGTTGGAGACCCTGGCAGCCACCTCGTCACCAAAGGCCACGATGGAGGGGACGCAGCCCCGTGCCTCCCTGGGCAGCCCAGCTGGACTTTCCGCAGAGAGGCAGGGGGTCTGGGTCACCCCAGGGCAGAGCTCGGTGTCCCCAGGGGGAGGGTGACACCCCGATCCGTGGGCAGCTAAAGGATTAATCACAGACACAATTAAAAGCGGGAAGCTCCCAATATACCCAACCCTCGGTTAATTCCTGTGTAGGTGGCCACATTCAGACCTTTGATTTCGGTGCCTCGGATCACCGGGTGACATGGGGGGCACGGGGCACAGCTGGAAGGCCACCACGTCACTCTGCGCTCCCTCACCTTCCCCGCAGCTCCGCGTTGTCCCTCAGGGCTGGCTCGCTGGCCGACAGCAGCTTCTGCAGACAAGCCCTCGCCTCCATCCAGGCCGCCCGGCCCAGCCCCATGAAGGCGTTCAGGGTCGGCTGACGGGCGACAGAGAGGCGAGAAGGCAGATAAAAGACCACGTTTTGCTTCCCCTTTGTGTGCGTGGAAGACGCCCTGAGCCTGCACCCTGGGGTTATGCGGCCAGGGCTGCCCAGATTGCCCGTCCTCCGAAGCAGGACCTGCTGCACCCTTGCCATGTGCCCACCCTACTTCAGGCCTTAGCAGCTTTGATAACTCAACTAGCTGTAACCAGAGGCTGTTTGTATTTGCCTTTAAAACACAGACTCCCCGTCATCAAAATCCCATCTGATCCCTTGCCATGAAGTGCTGAAGGCACAAGGGGGACTGAAGTTATGTTTATATGCTTTCTGTCAGGCCCCCGCATTGCCAAAGTCTGATGAAGATGTCCTTTGGACGCCAGATGCCTCTGCTCCCCTTGCTATCACAGGTGTGATGAGATTTCCCTGTAAGCAGAGCCCACCTGACAACACATTTCTAGTTCTTGCTTTTTTTAATCTCACCACAAGTTTCTAAAAACTCTTAGGGATGTTTCCAAAGTGTGTGTGGAAATTAGAACAACAGGCGCTATGATAAATACCTGGTCAAAGACATGCTGATGTTTGGCAAGAGCTGGTCCGTTGAACAGATGTTTAATGACACTGAGATCCAAAATCTGGTCTCCAATTGCGACCCCGAGCCTGTGTCTGGGCTGCAAAGCAGCAAGAAGAGAGTGGGAGAGAAGGAGAGTTTATGCTTGTACCCAAAAATCCTCTACAGAGGGCACGGAAGACGACAGTGATGAAGAGTTTTATTCATCAGGGTCTGGTGTTACAGCAATTTGCCATTAAAAGGTAATCAATGAGACTGGCTACTGAAAAATGTGAAGACCTAGAGGCAGAGCATTATTGCAGACTCCCTGCAGCCTTTGAGGGGTGGGAGAGAGCCTTCCCCTCATCCCCATCTTTTGGGGGAATTATAGGACAACAAATAGAGGTTTAGTTCCATGCTCCCTTCCCTGACTCCTCACTAATGACATGCATTTCAGAATACGCTTGTTTAATTGCCAGCCCAGCCTTAAAAGTTGATGCTTGTATATCTGAAATACGCTGTTAAGTAGAAAAAAGCTATTCCTCCTTCTACAGGTGGAGAACTGAAGCATAGAGATGCCATGGCAGGACTGATCTCATCCTTATAGCCATGTAACTGGAGAGACAAACAGGGACTTCTGCAGGAGAGCTCCCCAGGAGACAAAGGGTGCTCCGGACCCCACTGACGATGCCGGGAACGCAGCGCATCTCGCTCAGCCACGTTATTTCTGCACCGCGCTGAATGAGGCCGCCCTGCATTTCCCACCCTCACGCCGCGTGAGGCGAACCCCAGCCTGGATCCTCACTGCAGGACCAGCTCCCCGCATCTACAAGGACATGGCGGCTGCATCCACGGGGCAGATGCAACCCAGGACACAAAGACCCCGTTCATCTCCACGGCACCAAGCACGTGCGGAGCCGGCGGCGACGGCCGGGGAGCAGCACAGAGCGTCCCACGGCAGCTCCGCCGCAGCTGCACGGGGGGTGCAAAACCGCTGCAGCACCCAAAGGCGTATTTCCATTACTCCTGTCTTTAGACAAACCAGTTACAGTCATTAGGAAAACTGGCTCACCAAAAGAGAACAGCCAGCTATGAAAATCCACGCTGTTAAACCTTTAATTTCTAAGCGAGATTCCAAAAGTAAGTGTTTATTCAGCAAGCATTCCTGCAGAAAACTCTGAAGGTCATGTCAGGTTAATTTGTAACTGGGATAGTCAGCAATGACATCGACTGCTTTAGAGTGAAATCATTACAACACTGGGCCACTTCTAGAACGTTATTTTCCTAAATAATTTCTCTACATCCTTGTCTGCCTTTTCATAGGGTTTGAGTGATGCTTTCTTCAGAGACCAGTTACTGTAGAAGGCAGAAAAATAATCCAAACTTGCTAGATAACAGTACACACATCTAGGAAGAGATTAAACAAACCATCTCTGTTTTATCTTGGGAAAATACCACATCAGAAAACACCATCTTCCAGTTTACTTCTTTTTTTTTTTTTAAACCTGCATGGATAAGCCAAGATAGCAGAAACCAGGAGATAATAATTAAATTTCCATGAGCAATGATAAGTAAATCCTCCACTTTTTCCTTCCGAGATGCAGCTCTCGGCTCGTTTCCCTTTCTCCGAGGGCACATCCCCGGGCTCTGTCTGTGAGATTCTGTCCAACCGGGCCCAGTTCTCATGAAAACGAGAGAAGAAGTTCAATCATGTTTTCTTCCGTGATCATAAAACGCAAGGCCTGAAGCTGTGGCTCAATCTGTAGCCTTTGGGCACAGCTTTAAACGTAACACACTTTTACACGTTTCAGGCATCACTGCATAAACGTACACCCGATAAAACACAAGGGGTTAGCTGCAAAGGCAGAAATGAAACACACATTTTTGTGCCCCGGTTTAATGCTTTTGCAGCCACCAAACGAACCGGTTGAGAGGCGGCTCTTAGACCACCAGACCACACTGGCTGGCAAATGCAGGGCTTTCAGTTCAGACTTCGCTATTCCATCAGTTCCTGCTGTGCAGGAGGGAGTAGGCGCTTCAGAATTAACACTAGATTAAAATAAATATATAATGTGGCTTCTTAAGGGTGAAAATGTGATTACACTCAGCCACAAGGAAAATGAGGGATTGAATTCAGAAGAAAAAAATAATATATATATCAGTGTGAACTGTGCCATGCCTCTACTTAAAAGGATTAAATGCAGAATTAATGATTTCACAAACACAGTCAAAAATACACAAAAACGGCTGTAGGTATTAGCCGAAGTGCACAAAAGTGTTAATACTTACGAGAAGTAATCTTAAAAAGAAGCTGTTTTCAGAATAACCACATTAAAAGCCGATGCAGCAGCCAGAGTTTTGCTGTCTCATCAGGAAGGTCCTGCAAGCGTCCCAGGCTGGGAAGCTCTCCTTTATGCAGGTTGCGGGGGAATTTCTGCTGTTATTTGTAGCCTCGGAACAATCACAACACCCCGAGGACAAAGTTTGCTGTTACTCACCTCCTCCTTAGTGGAGAAAACCCCATACGGGAGGTTTTGGAGAGGAAAATCCGAGTCCTTGTGCACCTGGATGAAAGACATGCTGACCACCGAGCAGCCCCTGCTTGCAGACCAGAGCCCCCACCTCCCAAACAGGAAGATCCTCTCCAGATGTTGTAACCCAGAGCACAGCAGCACCAAATCCCACCCTCCGTCCTCAGCCCCAAACCAATCACAGACCCATCTCCATCCCACCCCTCTGCTGAGGGTTAATTAGTGCCAGAGGGCTGCATTAAGCCAGCAGATCTTAACTGCTCCCAGTGACGTAGGGACGGGTGGAAAAAAACCTCTTCCTGCTCGAAAAACCTGCATGTGAACATGGGGCCCTTCTTCCTACAGTTGGACTCGATAATCTTAAAGGTCTTTTCCAACCAAAACAATCCTATATATGCATGACTGCGGGTGGGGGATCTGAGCAAACAGCTCCAAAAATGGGGTAATTCCTCCCATTTTACTTCTGAGGGGTCACTCATGTGCCCGAGCGATGGTGAAACGATTATCCCCACACTGAGCTCTTCCAGCAGGAGCTCAGCGACCCTCGGGACATCACACAACTCACACCTGAAATCGCACTGCATGCTTTTTAGTTTGGAAACGCTGCACCCGACTTGAGTTCTTCCATTTTCTCCAGATAGCCCCAGCAGCTTAAAACGAGACGTATTTGTGCAACCAGCCACAAAGAGCAGCGAGGCTGGTCCCTCTGCTCCCAGTCCCAACTGCCTCCCCACCTGCAGCAGAAAACTCACCCATGTTCAGGAAAAGTAGAAAGTGATGAAGGAATATCCTTGCAATTAGAACTAAATAGCAAAGATCCCCACCTTTTCGATAAAAAGGGTGAGATGCTTGCCACTGCCAAAGAACTGGTCTCCTGCTCAGCTTTTTTTTTGGCAGGGAAGACTCATTAGAAGAAACGCAGCACTCTGTATAGCCGGAGATCCAATGTGAGGTGACACAACACCACTGATGACAGCCCACCTGTGACAGCTCTGCACAAGTGGACACACAAGCCCACATGATGCTGGTTGAAAGGGGATCTTAGTCAAGGACAACGCCCAGCACAAACTGCTGTAAAATTCCCTGTAAAATTCCTGTACCTAAGGTACAACCCATTACACCGGTTGTTGAAATTCAAGGTTTTAATGCAGTGAAGGGGGTTCACGCCACGGTTATGGGAATTGGGTGTAGAGCTGCTTGTTCCAAAACCACCTTGGAAGCCTGTTTCAAATACACACTACGTATCTTGAGAAGACAGATTCACTCAAGCGTTGTGTAGCGCTGCAAATGTGCTGATATTAAAATATTCATCTCCTAACCTCAAGCTGATGGCACAAAACATGAAGCTTCACTACTTACCCAGACTGAGAAGCAGATCACCCACCACGATAGCACAGAGCCAATGCCAAAACTGAGATGACATGCAGCTCTTAAGCATTAGGGAAAGGTGGGTTTCCAGTCAAAATACAAGCTTATACACCAGAACCATGCAGTCTTTCAGTATTCTGAGCTCTGAGCAACCTGCACCAGACAGGCCAGAGCAGGTTTATTGCTTTGAGAGTGACAGGAGTGACAGAACCGCCCGATGCTGACTGGCCTGTCAGCGCTGCCATGGCCTTGAAAGGGAATTTTCCTCTGGGCAGTTACATTTCCCACCATATAATCGAGGGCCAGAAGAGTTGTTGCTTCATAACAGGTAAAGGGAATATGCGAACTCCAAAGGTTTTTATTGTACTTTTTCTTCTTTCAGCCCCTTAGATACCAGAAAATACGAACAGGATTGGTTTCCCCCCATTGTGAAATTTGCGGCATCTCCTCTCTGCTGGGCACCATCAGCTGAAAGGCGGATTGGAGGGGAGGGCATGTAAGGGAGAGAAAAAAGATATTTTTAGGAAAAGGAGGAGACCAAAAACAGGGAAAAGGGAGGAGTCCAACTGAGAAGGGAGGGATTCCAGAACAGGGAAGCAGCAGCAAAGAGGAAAGCAAACTGAGGACCACCCGCACAGGAGAGGATGCTGCTGCTCTTCCATCCTCTGTGCTGTGGTAAGAGAAAGTTTAGCAAATGCTCTGAGAAAATACAGGATCTTTGACCCATAAAAAGGCAGACCATTACTGAAATGTACCAGTAAGAGCTATTTATTCCCTCCTTTACTATAAAAACCATGTGCTTCACAGATTGTGGTTAAGCCATTTTTTGCAAGCACAAGATACTTCATTTATTATTGGGTTTTGCAGATTACTGTCCACAGCTATCTGACGGAGGAAGCTCCTTCTGCTGCGTAGCGTTTTTATGCTAAACGTAGTGCTTTATCTACTAATTGCCAGCCATAGCTTTTAAAGAGCATTCCAAATTTTAAAGGATGTAGCCCAGCTTTGATTAAAAATTTAACATTTAAAATAAAGCCATGCAATCTCATTTATTTCACAAATGCTCCAAAGCAGCAGCAAGTCACCAAGTGAAATTTCAACTGCAGATCGGTACCATCTGGAGAGGAATTAGTTCTACTTTAACGTACTGTTGAAGTGTGGTGCTAAGCAGCACTGAAGTTACCACGGCACTACATAAACCACTCAACCTTTAAGTTACATACGTGACCGGGGTGGCTGGATGGTTGAAGCAGACGCAGACCCTGATCTGCCAAGACAGGCGGTCTTCATTAACTCTGAGCATCCTCACAAGACAATAGAAGAACAATTCCTCCTACCTGCAGATCGCTTGCAAGCCCGTAGATCCGCTAAGGAGCACGTGGAGGGCGGCTGTGGCAACATTCAAAGTTGAAGTCTACAGATACCAAACTTCAGAAGGACATCTCGCTGCAGAAGCTGTCTCAAGAACCATTCTCTCACCTAACTCCAAGAAATCTGTGCAGCGCTGTCTGCCAGATGCTGGATCACAAACCCCGTGGCTGTATTTCCAAAAACCACAGAGATGGACCCACAGCCTTGTCACCGGCCACATCTGTGCTACCTGCAGGTCTGCCCCCAACTGAAGGACATTGTCACAAATGACCCCAACTCCTGCACCGAGTGACGCTGCACAGGGAGCACAGAGAACTCCCTGTGCAGAATGCATCAAAGCACAAGCTCGAAAGCTGCTGGAAACTCTATTCTCTGATAGTCACAGGTGAAAAGGTAAAAAAAAAATAAAATAAAATCACAAGTTAGCTGGAATTGAGATATACGTGGTCTCTGTGAACAAATACATTGGAAGTAAAGGAATCACCAGTGGAGGGTCCCCATGAAATCAAAACAAGAGAAATCCAAATTACAGATGCTAGTGACAGCCACAGGGGCTCCAATTCTTTTAAATTTTATTTAATCAAAGTTAAGACGTGGATAAACATAAATACAGCACAGGTACTTCAGATCATTCTTCATATTTGTGTACAGACAGACTGGTGGATGTAATCCCAATGAAACCTGCAGTCAATGAAGTGCATACAGCCTCCCCCCCACACACACACAAAACCAAAACCCAATTTAAAAAAAAAAAAAAAAAGAAAAAGAAATAAACACCAAAACACGCAGACAATCTCAACACACACTCTCATTACAAATGATTCATACATAAATAGGTAGAGGGTGCAAACAAGCTAATATGCAAACATGTATAACCTCTTGTTAATGAAAAAAAAAAAACAAAAACAAAAAAACAGAAGCAGCCATAATGATTAAAATACATTCAGTTACTGATAACTAGTTGTGCCATACAAGGCATTATCAAAAAAAGGAAATTGTGCTGCAGAGAAAAGCTATATACAACAAGAAAATAAACTGCAAAGTTAACGCATGCATGTTTTATCCTGGAAAAGCATAGCCCTCCAATATTTTCTCCACATTTGTTATAAAAGCCCTCTGCACTTAACTAAAATTAAAATGATCTTAAAGGATAATACTTGTAAAGTTTACTTAAGTCTTCAGCCACAGAAAACTGCAATGAAAATAAATGTTCAGAGTCATTTTTCAAAACAAAAAACCAAAAATAAAACAAAAAAAATCTATTCATCTGATGACATGCATGATTAAAAGGTCTAGGCAAGATACACTGCTCTACATTCCTGATGACTAAGGAAAGAAGCTCAAGTCAATTTAATCTGCAGATGGTCAGAGGATTTTGTATTCCAGCAGAAGCAGCAGTTCAGATCTTCTGGATCTTTTCCCCAACAACTACAGGATTCTCTTTTCTGATTTTCTCAGCAGCATCGGCTTTGTAGTTGTAAGAGCAACTGTGTACATCTGAATAACGGTGCATACCACAGTAAACATTTCCACACCGACACTCAAACCCTGTGGACAGAAATATTAGCTTAGACATTTCAACATTCTTAATTATACGGGTTTGTTTTAAAACCTGAATCGTGTTCACTCACTAGCAATAAATGTCAGTCACCACTGTCAATCAGCCAAAGAGCCTCTGCTGCAGAAAGCATAAGAATCACAAATAATACGTTTTTAAGCAATTACAGCAAGATTTGACCATTCCTTCGTATTGCATGAGACACAAAACACATCCCTGGAGACTCTCCTGCCCTTTTTCTTTGTTTAGGAATCTTCACCTGGCAGAACTCAAGTTTTCTTAGGCCCTTTCACTGCATCACCGCAAAGCCAGTTGGTGAACAGCAGCAAACTACCATCCAATTCCTCAGCTAAGCAGACTTGCAAAGGGAAGTACTGGGAATTACGAATTTCAATTAAAGACGGGAAGCTGAAAAACAAAAGCCATGAATGACTAAATCTAGTAAGAGCCAAGCTGAGAGCAGCTTTGGCCAAGTTCCGTTTCAAATCAACAACATCGAGATGACCATGGACCCTACAAAGGTCCAAAGAGTAACCAAGTCTCCCTTTAAGAAAAGGTGAAATCAGAATTTCTTACCAGTAAGTCCAACCTTCTTCCTGCACATGAAACAACGATTCTTTTTCTGTTTTGGTTTGTCAAGTGACTTGTCTTGTTCTTCAGGTGTAGGCTCTGCGTTCTCTGACGCTGAAGCTAACATTAAAAAAGTTAATGAGAACAACGAAAAAAAGAAAAAAAGGTCTGTCTCCCTTCTTCTGTTTAAATCATACGATAATCTAAAGCCCAAGTCATAAATTTTAAGTTCGGGGGTCAGCCACTTTGCTGCAGCTTCCGTGTCAGAAGTGTAATGGACTCTCAGTAGCTCTATTCCCTTTAGACCTTCAATCTCATTTAAGGAGCGAATTCACCGAGTGCTCGAAGTTCACGGTACAAAATAGCATAAAGAAACATAAAAGTTTGAGAGTAAGATTCAAAGAGGTCAGATCTGGTAACAGAATGAATGTCCAACACCAAATATTTCCCTACCAGTGTTACTAGGCTGGTTCCCAAAATCTGCTTATAAGAAGCATTGTGCTTATTAGGATCAGTTGAGTAAAACACTGAAATACTGAATCAACATTATTTTTGCTGAAGGCTGCAGTACTGAGGCCACACAAAATGCAGTGTTTCAGAACAATCTCTACCACTGCGATGCTGCTAATCTTGCACATCTGGAAAAAACCTGCACATGGGCTATCGACTACCTGGGGTGAAAAACGATCGGCTCGAGACAGACAGACTTGCAGGGAGGACACACACTACCCTGAAACCCAGAAGGAAGCGGGTAAACACCTCATTTTAAAGACAACTTTGCACCTACTTTAATATTCTCTCGCATCTGAAGGAGACAGGTTACAGGTTGTGTGGGAGAATACAAACAAGCAATAGCAGTATTTGCCTGACCCAGGTAAAAATAGAAATTGGCTGCTTTTCCTCAAGTATTTGCACATTCCTTACATTACAAAACAGAAATAGAAACCAAAAAAAACCCAACTGCATTTCAAGAATGGCTCAGAGCCAATCTCTGCCTTTCAGCTATTGCTAGACCACAGCAGGACAAGTCTCCAGTGAGTAGGGTACACAGAAGCCAGGAGTATTTGCAGCAAAGAACGAGAGCAAGCTCCAGGAAGGAGGAACGTCAGTGGAAGCAGAGCCAGAAGCAGCGCCGTGGAGAAGGGGAAACAGCAGCACGGCCAGACATTTGTCAGGGAAAAAGCTGCAGCATCTCCGTGCAGCTGGACTTTTGTTAGACGGAGACTGTCAGATGCAGCTCTGTGCTCGTTCTACGCCAGCCGACTGCTGTTCTGCATAATGATTCTGCTGGGGTTTTTTCCTCTGCTGCTATTCTGATTTTTTTTTTTTTTTTTTAAAGGAAGGTACACTTTGCATCTTTGCAATGTATCAAAACAGAGTAGTCAGTACTGAGCATCATCAATGGGTACCAAAACACCTGACCTCCAGCAAAGACTTTGCCAAGCGGACAGTATATGCCAAAGGTTAATCTAGCACAGATAGGCTGCTACACATGGTTTATTAAACTATTTATAATCACCATGCTACAAGCAGAGCTTTTCTTTGTCCAGAAGCATCTAAGAATTGATAGTTTGCAAAAAAAATGGTTCAATGGCTTTAAATGGCTTTTAAAGGGCACATTTCTGAGTGGACAGGTAATATCCAAAGGTAAGATAATCATCAAAAGCAGTAAGGATTGGAAGATCAGTAACAAAAGTGGTAAGACTCACTCAAACGAACTCTTGCTTTCTTATACAGGACATTTCAGTGCTTATTAATTCATTAAGAAAGTTTCATGCCATGAATCAGTGTTCAGCAGCCACCACTCTCAAGTTTGCATTTCCTGCTGTAGCAAAATCCAGTTACCGCAACACAAATTTTACCAAGAGCCGCTGTAACTATTAGCTAAATTTAGGAAAAACTGGCACTGTTCCCTGTATAACAAGGCTCTCTAACACATACATACATAGATTTTCTTTGTGTGTACGGCTCTCACATCAAATAGGTTTGAAATACGTAAGGGCTGCTGTACACTGTAGAACTGAGTGGGAAGATTCTTCTACTGCTGTCACGAGCCACTTTGTATCTACTGTAGTAACTGTAAGTTTTTAACTCAATTTGCTTTTGCATAGAAGTCAGAGATTTGACTCAAAATCCTACTAGTCGTGAATATCCCAACCACTAAGCCACCTTTAGATGACAAAGTGCCCGTGCTTAGTGCTCTGTTTATAAGCTATCTATCTGTGATGAATGCAACAGAAAAAAAGGCAGGTAAAACGTGATATGAGCTCGAAGCTCAGAGGAAACACGTGGCAGCCCCTCCTGGCTCCTGTACTTTGTGCTCAGGATGCTGCCGCCTGCTTTGTTTGATCCAATTCCCCCCTTCCCCAGCCCCAGCTCTGCCTTTCACTGCAGAACAGAAGCACCAGCAGCACCAGTACAAGCTGCCAATCAACCAAGAAAGACCACAGCACGAACACACACTCCTTTTTCTGCAGCTGACAAGTCAGGTTGGCTGCTGGAAGTTCCCTGTTCTACAGGGCACGTTCTTAGCTGATCGAAACAAGCAGAGCCTGGATTTCCTCCTGAAGGCAGAAGCTTTTGCTACTGCTCTGCTCGTGCCAACCCTGCTTGAACTTCAGCATCCTCCAGCTGACCCTGAAAACAGCACCTGTGAGATACAGCACAGCCCGACCCTGCATCCCTGCGGGGATAAGGCAGAACATTTGCTGCAAGGCTCCCCACACCTCTTCTCTCCTCTCCCCCTACTCTCAAAGTTTTACATTTATCACCCCTGTAATATCAGGCAGAGCTTCTCTCAAAGAAAGAGGCTCCTCACCCCTACAGGAAGAGTATTTACATTTATTTACCTCTTAAGTGCGTCTGACCAGATCAAGGAAGAACACCACCCACTGTTTTGGTGTTAGGAAGAACCAAATTTTAAAAGTTACCTAAAAGTACACTTACCCACAGAACTTAGTTTTAAATCTTTCTTGTGGATGTTTTGTCTCTCCTTGGAGCATTCATCCAGTAAATCAAGATATCCTGCATTATTTTCTATGCTCATTTCATAATCATACTCTACCTCCAAGGCCCTGGTACCGTCACAGAAACCTGAGGTATTCATCGGTTCCTTCCCAGTTGTGTCTCTGAGCTAGCCCTGATAAGGTCCACTGAAGCTGATGCCATTAGCTCAACAGCATTCACCTTAGGTCCAGGTTATCTCCATGTAAAATTCCATAGCAACTTAATCATTTCAATATCGATTTTTTAAACTACGTCAGCAACGACTGAATTTTTAAACTGTTCTACCTTACACAAATCCTATATGAGTGCAAAACCAGGTGACTTCACTGAGAAGAACAGCCATGCACCTTTTGGTTAGCTAATCTTTGTTTAGTATTTTGATTTCTCAAAATACTAACCACACTGTATTACACAACTGATTGCATTTTGCAATACTAATATATGGACCTCTCTAATTTAGCAATGAGTAGGAGAATCAGAGTGGCTGTTTTGGTTCTGTGAAATTTTCAGCGTCAAAGAGGCTAAAAACTCACCCGTTAATGCAATTTATACTTTCAGCCCTATGTTCTTGAGTTATAAGAGCTCCATAAGGTATGTGGTAGAATGCTCCTGGCTTCCACAACCAGTTTCATTTAATGCGTTTCATTTTAGGTCATCGTTAATGATATGTTTGTGACTTTTAAGAGCACTAAACTTAAAAATAATAGCCACTACCTAGTGTCTGGGCTCTTCGTAGTGTTCGGTGCCTATAAGCATTATGACACAATCACTAAATGTAAAATCTAGATTAACATATTCTATAGTTTTCCTCTATTTCTTTTGCAATGCATAAGTCTAATGAAGACAAACAAACCCGAACTGCTCTTTGGGATTTTGATCCCTTTGTAGTCGTAGCTTGTCTGCAAATAGCAAGGACTGTGTGCACACACCTCAAGTCCCACTTATCTGTCTGCTTGAAAAAATAATAATAGTAATCTAAGAAATCCTAACTATTCTCACAGTTTTTCATTCGTTATTGTAGCCAAGTAAACTGTCAAACAGCAAGTTAAGGGCGCCTCAACTACATACAACTACAACAGACTGCTTTGCTATACAAATAGCATAAAACAATTTGTTCCAGAACAGACATTACGCTACAAAACCAAACTATACTAAATTTCAGTTCACACACTTTTATGACATTCTTGTCAGCAGCCTAAAATTCCAATTCTGAATGATGTGACAAAACAAAAAAACCCGAAACTTTGGCATGCACAAGAGTGACGACAATTCAATGAAATCCACTTAACATCCATTATATGCTGCTTTCTTTACAAACTTACACTTCCGAAGTATTTTAAATATTTTAAAATTGGAAACATCACATTTACTATGATTTTCAGTTAAGGGATAGCACAGAAGCTACTCTTCAGAAAATGAGGCTGACCCTGCCACTGTGAGTTATAAATAGGGATTGTAATTTAGAACTGCAATTACATGGTGGTGGTGTTCTTAGTTTAGAATCACTGTGGTACAAAGAAACGGACACAGCTGAGTACTTTAAACACCTAATATAGGCTGATCCTTGAAACACATATGGTAAAATACAAATATGCCCCTGAAATCAAAGCTTCTAGCTGAGAAACCTGTTTTATTTTCTCCTAGGGAGAATTAGCTGCAGAGGTAAAGAATTAGAAGTAGCACAAGTTTATCTAAACAGGTAAGAAGAGAGACATTCCTCTGAAAACTTGCTGGGAAAACGTGGTTTCACATGCCCAAGTCACCTCACAGTATAAGAAAAGATTATGTGAAAATAAAGCACTCCCCAGGCTCCCAGGGGATGCTGCAAACATAGTTTCGATTTACAGCTAAGCCACGTAAACAAGACACACATGTAAACAGAGACTAATTCAAGCCCTGGATGGAAAATGAACAATCATGAGACTAATAGGAAGAAAAAAAAAAAAAGGTAATAGGAAGATCAGCTTACAGAAGTTGCCTTTATGTTCTCTGATATATGTCACATCCATTACAGTGTAAACCTGCAGTGCAATAATGTTGCTGTGCCTGACCCAGCTGTTGTACTTCTGCAGCCCCCAGAGGGGGATGTACCTGCATTGGAGCCCCTACAGCTGCCATGCAGCACGGCCCTGTTGCCCCACAATGCAAAACAGGGACAAAAGTAGAGCCATATGTCTATTAATCAGAGGTGTATCGACTCAAAATGTAGCTTGAGAACCTACCTCTGCTGTGCAAATATACAGAACTTAAGCAGCATAAGCCTTTTCAGCACTTGGTCTTCTCCCAAGCTGGGTAAGGCCAGACATCATAGATGGGTATTAAGAGCATGGTTTGTGTGCCTTGTTAAAACCGAGGCAACAAGAGCTCTCAGCTCCAAAAAACAAACTACATAGTGGGTATTAGAACACGCCTAGAACGAAAAATGTTTCTAATAACTGGCATCTCAAAGGCTAGCACAAAACAGCATTAGCATTAAAGCCTTTTCTGGAGTTTTTCAGCTACTGTTTGTGTGACCGAGGAGGTGGCCTCAGCGCAGGAGCTGAATAATGAGACTTCGATTCCGCCCGACATAAAGGGAAAGGCTCAGGTTTAGAAAAGTATCGGGTTTAGAAAGTATGAAAATTTATACTTAGCACCTTTAAGGGGAATTACATGTTTATCTGTGGAAAAGTCAGACTCCTCTGTTTAGACTGGTCTACAGAAACATAACCCTACCCACTAAAGCCTTAGCTGTGTCAGCAAAAGGCAGCTTACTGACTTAACTTTAAATACCTTTTATAATGTCTACAGATTACAAGTCTGAGCAAATTTTGTATACTACCTTGCATTTTTTCATTTTCCTAAGAAATACTATTAAAAACTCTTTATTTTCAAGCTCTGCAAGCCTGTGCATAAGAAGAAAAAAAAAAAAGAAAAAAGATCTTTACATTATACCAGTGATAAGGATTTTAGGTCAACATAGTTAAAACCCATCCACTCTGACATTTTCCTTCAAGAAATCAGAGTTTGTAGTTTAGTATTTTTATATTTCATCAAGGGAATTTCAGTGGGTCAAAATACTACACCACTACAGTTCATAGGTGGAAGGTTCTTTTATAGGTGTTTGATGTTTATACAAGATACTAACACTGTTCTTATAATAGCTATGTCATAATACCCTCTATCACAAATATGCTCATAAACTTCTGCGGTATTTGCTGCAAATGACTACTCCGAGAAGCAGCAGATACTCAAAACTCTACTTACGTGTAATAGCTGTGGCATAAAGACAGAACAGCAGATTGATTTACGATTCGCGTTTCTAAAACCAATTAAAACACTACTAGAGCGGGTAGTGAAATTGCTAGTTAAACATAGAAAAAAAAACAGTTTAAGACTTGCCTTTTAAGAAAAGAAAGTTTATCCTTACTTTGCCTTCTGCTTTCACCGAATTCTGGGGTTTGAGAATAAGCCATCTCTTGAACAGGAGTATATTAGGAACAATTAAAGTTCTAAAAACATTATTCCTAAGTTCTGTCTCTGAAAACTGGGCACCAACCTTGCAAGTCTTCTGTCTCAGGTACTGTTTTGTCCACAGCTGAACTATCCGGTTGGGATGATGCTACAGATTCTGTTAAAAGTGACTGACTTGACACAGGACTGGGGGGCAAAAAAAACAGTTATGATTTTTATGAGGCACGTCCATGTTCTATAGAGCATTCCTGAAAGAAATACATTAGAGTAAGTCTTGAGGAAAGAACGTGACAAAACTCTTCACTCTGAAGTTGCTTCTGTAACCATTTAAAAACACCACAGTGTCTAAGAATACCGGACAATCTGAAGTGATGAAAACTAAACATTTTTGCATTCATATTAAGTGCAATAAACCAGTTTAACTATACAACTGGAAAAAATATTTTGAGATATTTTGGCATACCATCCTTCCACACAGAAGTAACAATGCAACATTCAATATGCATGGATTTTTGTAACGTAAGTCCACAAGATAATTGTAGAGGAGCTACTTTTGGTGTTCTAGTGATACGAACAAGAAAATTGCAGCATGTCAATGTTTCCAGTAATAAAGCATCTGCAGCTGTAGACAGAACCCCTTTGATTTTTACAGTGTAAAGTGGTGCTGCCCAGACTTCCCAACCCTGCCAGCAATACTGCTAAAATCACATAATGGCTGAAAACTCACAGGAGAACACCCAGGCCAGTGATGGGAGATTCAGCACCAGCCACCTGCAGCCAAACGGCCCCTCCAGCAGCTCCACTATGGAACAAGACAGAGCTCCAGTCCCAGTCCAGCAGTGGCTCTACCCCATCTGCCCAATTTCTCCCTTTCCACGTAGGGATCTGCTCTGAATCCAAGAAATTGGATTCTCCAGCAGCCCATTAATCAGCAAAGCCCTACCAGTAGTGCGTGACACAACCAGGGCATTGGAGCCACAACTTTAATTGCCAAGGACTGCATGTAGGTCTTGGAACTGCAGGTTTTGTCACCAACAAAAGGGCATTGTCAATTTTGTAGACCTGTCATAGCTCTGAGTTATTAACAGAGACTAAAGTTGAATCCCTGCCTTTATTTTGGAAAAAAGAACAAGTCACACTGATTTTTTAAAGTGCAACTCTAAAAGCAACCATCCACTCGTTTCTCCTGTAACCAGTAATCAAGCTTGTGATCAAACAGATACTTTTTTTCTCTTTCATGGGATTATAAAGGTTTCATGGGAAAACAAATGCAAGACACAGTAATTGCTTCACCTTTGTATATTGACCTGGATAAATTCTGACACACACACCCCCCTA
Source organism: Pampusana beccarii (assembly GCA_013399365.1). Taxonomy (NCBI): domain Eukaryota; kingdom Metazoa; phylum Chordata; class Aves; order Columbiformes; family Columbidae; genus Pampusana; species Pampusana beccarii. The sequence goes on from VWYH01009010.1 coordinate 1,378,751, forward strand.
TATACCAGGAGAGTTTTATCAGAGTAAGGTTCTATTTTCTACCCCAATTAGAAATCCCAGAATGGAAAGAACAAATATAGCATCAAGCATGGCACCTAGCGCTCAGTTCATATGCAGGATCCAAGCATGAGATGACACCTCCTATAAAAAGCCAAGGGGCAGAAAACACAGTCTGAACAGAATCAGCCAACAAGAACTTTAAGAAACCACCCTCAGCCTGTGTTTTACTACAATCTGATTTTTAAAGGAAAGCCTGCATGAATATTACTGCAAGTTGGCTTCCACAGTATAACACACTAACATTTTTCACTCAAAAAATTTCCAAAGCACTTAAGTTGCTGTTGGTTGTGTCATTCTAAACTGAAACGCAGCCACTAAATATAAACAAATATTTCGCTTTTACAAATGGAGAGCACTTAGTAAGTCTGAGTGATTAACAAGAGGACATTATGTCTCCTTGAATAATCCAGTTGGAAATTACTTGTTTAATAAGAAATCACTTCAGTAGCACAACTTGTACTAAGATCCAGATATCTTTCCCCTGTTCTAGAAGGCTCCACTTTTCACAAAGCAACCAGTTTGTTAAGATACTATAATACATTTACTTATGAGAGTTCTAGTCAACAGCTTTCTGCCATTTTATAAAATCCTCTAAGATGGAAAGAGCTCTCCTTTGGTAAACGTACAACCAACCGCACATTGTGAGTCAGAAGACCAGCCAGGCAAATCTCTGTAGAACAGCATGAAGCTGGCAATGCTCCTATTTGAGGCTAAATTCTAAAGATTAATTTGCATTTGAATGCAAGACCAGCTACTATTTCCTGGGAGATCCCATGTTTTCAAGTTAGCAGTTAAATCTCACACGTTTTCCTAATCCAGGTCCTAGAGTTCCATTATGTAGCATCAGTACAATTCACTACGCATCTTGATACAGATTTTTATGTAAAAACACAGAATAACAGGCAGAAACAGCTTACCTTGGTTGCATAGACGGAGTCGATGTAGAATCTAAAGCTGACTGAGTTTCCTGGGCGCTGCTTTCTGTGCACTGAACCGGTAAGGACTCGGTTATACTACTGACAGAAGTTGCTGGAAAGAAGACACCAATGTGAAATGTGTTACATTGCTTCCTGGGATTACTAAACTTATACAGTCAAATTTTTTTTTCGACTCTCATGACACCAGCCAGGAAAGTAACTGAATGTCAGCCTATATCATAACTAAACATAATTCTACCAAAAAAGTCATTATGTTTGGCCATATTTTGATCACGTTCCAGCTCCAGACCCCTAGAAGTTACAGAGCATAAAACGTGAAGCTGGAGCTTTAAAACAGTTACTATTTTCTGCTAATTAAAGCATCTACGAACACCTTTCTCAGCATAAACCATAGTACTCTGACACAAGCTTGATTTTTGTTTAAAAAACCAAGATGGATCTATGAGAAACAGCAGTGTAGCATTCCAATGCCAACAGAGGATCTATGTTGAAGCTGTAGAACCTAGAGCCCCAGATTTCAGCAGAAGCTACTGCTTCAGTTCTAAAAATCAAGTTAATATTAAAGCCAAGGAAGAAAGTTTTCGAAAGTGCATCCTTGCAGTCAGGATCCAGAAGAGACATTTTCAGAGCTCCAGGGAAGCGTTCCCTAACCCTCCATCCCCCAGCAGAACATGCTGATACTGAACATATTGGGGTGCACAACGCAGAGAATGAATCCTCTTTCTGGAGGCACTACCATTAAATTAAAGTGGGAAGACCTCCTCTAGCTTTATTTCTAGAGAGTGGATGTAGGAAGACAGCATTTATTTCAATGGGAAATGTGCTTTGTAGGAAAGACCACAATACATGGAGCACTAGGCCAAAAAGGAAGTTAAGAGAAACTATACCTATTAAGTGTCTACAGGTTAATCCTTCAGCATCAGGCTGCAGAAATTAAATAACTTTATTTTAAATGCTTTTCACAAGCATTCCCCAAGCTAAATGTTATCTCTACTGCCAGTCATTTCAGGAAAAATACGTTGGTATAGTATTTTTTTATGCATTTTTATATCTTCCAATTGGAAACACTCAGATTAATATAAAAAGGGTTTTGCAAAAGTCTGCTTCGGGGGAGATTAATCACAGCACAATTATATTACAAGCGTTTTATCTGAGTTCATTCCATAAGGTAAGATACTTGTATAAAATGGTTTGCACTAATGCTTCTATACTTTTCGTATTTGGACACGACCAAGAAGCTGCTGTCTGCTGTGCCATTTTGAGTTGTTCAAACACAAGTATGTTGGCATTACTTACCAGGAGGGCTAATTCTACCATTACTGTTCTGCCTTTGAAGATGTTCTTTGTAGCACACCGAACACATGCCGTTTGTACGAGGGTTCCCATAAAATCCGCAACCAGTGGAACACAGCATAGGCACTTGGCTACGGTTAGTTTCTTGAGCCATTTTCCCTTCTTCTATAAACCTGAAATTGATATATACAACCCAGTGTTTAGAGACCTGAGAAAACTCTTCTTTTACAGTTGACATTTGAAAATCTGCAGTTTCCCACGGCTCAGCAAAAAGATCTTCTAGAAAAGACGCCTTGCGGGTAACTCAATGCCCTTTCCTAAAAAGTCTATAAAGTCTGTCCAATAATACAAATACAGCCATATGTATGCTTTGCATACATGCAGACCCTTCCAGCATCAACACTCTACTATATCTGTCAATATACAGCCCATAAAGAAAAGTCATTTTAGAAAATACTGAAAGTATCACTGCTGCCAGCATTAAGTTACAGCGAGGCAGGGGAGGGGGACACCTACACCGAGCTCCTCTTGAAACCTGAACACCTGATACTGTGCATGAGAATTATAAAATGAAAGACACATATGGTAACATGTTTACTTACTGCATAATAATTGTAATTAACAGTCACATGAATTCGCAAGTGACAATTAAGTCGCTGCGTCATTAGTGAAGGACAACGCAACTACTTACCACAAAACCCATAGTATCATTTTTCGCATTCAAAAAGAAAACTCCACTCAGTCAAAAGTATTGGACTAGGTACACATACCTTCTGTATATCAATTTTGTGTGCAAATATACTAGAAGGGAGAAATAAGAGAAATACCAAGCCAATTCATGCAACATCCTTAAATTTAGTTTTCATAAACACTGGACAGTTTCTATTTGTTGTCCCTGGCCTGAAAACATCTGTAAACCTTCTTAACACAAGAAAATTACAGCAAATGACTATTTGCAATGGTGTTCTGAGCCTCCTAACTGTTCTCAAATGCTCTAACTTGTAAATGAGGTAACATCTATCACTCAGTGAGATAAAATTAATTTTCCACTTTTTGCCCCATCCATATTCTTGCCCTTTTTTGTATCAATTTTGAAAGAAAAAGAAAAAGCTTCTCTTTAAGAAACTAAGTACCTCAAGATATCAATTATTTCATTTGAGATCAACTCAGATCTACCATTTTATACTTCCTGATTAAAAATTAGGCTGAAGCATGGATAACTTTAACTCTTGCAAGACAAACCGAAGACAAGCAATATTGCTGGAAAAAAAAAATGAAAGTAACATCAGTATATATTTCAAAAGCAAAGAAAAGAACACCCAGAGGGGAACGGGTTTCAAGCTGTGTGAATACTTCACCAATTGCCAAGTTATAAAACTAGATTAAACCACAGTAAGAAGTACACCAGGGTAAAGAGATTTCCTTTTACGTAAGGTGTATCTGAAGCCAAATACAAACAAGTTTCCAATTATTTTGTTTTTAACAAATATGCTCATCCCCTCTCACACCCACTCCCACTGCATTTTGGTTTTATTTCCCCAACGCATATGAAATTGATACCTCAAAAGCAAAGCTCTGAGTTACAAAGCCGACTGTCATTTCTGTGTTGCTGTTAAGTCTCCTGTTCACAGCAATAAGATACTCTATCCTAAGGATGAGACAGTAGCCAAGGTAAAAGACAAGGAAGAAGTACAGGCAATAAGATAAAAAATCTGATAGTATCTTACTCAGCTCCAAGCTGCAATTAAGCTTATTTCAGCTGTTTGACTGTACTCCCCCACCCCAATATAGAAGCATTTGCTTTCGCCATACAAAGCCCCCATTGACCTCAAACAACAGCTAAATTTGATTTTGCTGAAGTATTGTACTTGTAGCTGAAAGAGCACTTTCATTCCTGCCCTTCATTTCAGCCCTTCCCGATGAGACTGCAAGTCCTGCACGTGGGAATTCAACTCTCACGCTAGGCCCAACCTCCAGCGAATTTCAGGAGTGTGTAAAAGAACGTGAGCTGTCTGTGTTTTGGTAACTCAAACCAATTTAAAGATGAAACCTTAAACATCCTATGCCAAGAGTGACTTGCGGAAGATTGAAAGACTAATTAAAAAACCCCACCACTTTGGACAGATTATTTCAAGGGCTAATAGAGATCCGGTGTCACAATACAAGTATTAATCCTTTTAATTTTAGACAGCAGCACATTAAATGAAGCCTACCACACTAACTTTCAAAATTTACCATGATTGCCTTTCTGTTTAATAGTTTCAGCTCCAAACATCACACAGAAACTCAATAACAGCACCAGTTACGCCTAGTTTTCTTATTCCCCAACACAACTGTTGCTGAAGGGACCAGGTGCTAACGCAATCACAGCATAACAATCCTTAACATGGACATTAAAAAAAAAAGTCTGCTCCAATTCAATAAACAAATTGTGAAAGGTGCACAGAGATGCCCAGAAGAAAAACAAGAAAAGCTGGACTGAGTTCCAGCTAAGCCAGTTCACGAGTTCATTAACCAGCGGATCCTGCCACCAGCCAAAGCACAAGCCACTGGCATGAGGCTCCAGAACACCTAAATCTCCAAGGGGAAGTGCCAAGGATTCTCCTGAACAGTCTGAAAAAAAACCACAGGAAGCACAAGATCCTTCATTGGTTGCTAATACTTGTGGAATAAAATGGAGAAGAGATAGGATCAAACTGATGCAATGTTACGAAGTCAAATGAGAAAGAAGCTGAACTAATACGACAGCTGGGTGCATTCGGAAGGACAACTGCATATGCTGCCCGCACCAGCTCCAGCGCTCGGCTGGACCCTCACTGACCCACAATTGGTTCCCTGATCCACCAGGGAAAAAAAAAAAGGCCATCGCCACCATAAAAAAGTTTTCTGACAGTTCAGTGAGCAAAAGCAGCTCACACAGCAGGAAAAAAACAAAAAACAGGCACCATGCACAGAGGAAAAATCTCTGGAACTGATGGGAGGGAGGATGTGTGACCAGGAGGGACAACACACAAGGGACCACCGCTTTTAGCAGCCCGTAAGCTCCTAGCTAAGATGGTTGAACTGATCTATCCAAACCCTAAAGCCACAGAATGGCAAACCAGTATAATAAGCTCTTCCTCCTCAGCTTCTCACTCCCTCTCCCATGCACCAAAATGAATTGAGGAAGCGACCCAACTTAGAAAGCCAAGCACCCCATCTTTCGCCAGTCAATTTTAACATAAGACTAGTTTCCGAGCTTGGGTTTATCACGTGCGGTGTTTGTGCATGAGAGGGTCTAGATGAAGACGTGTGGAACCACTTGTTTCAGCAGCAGAGCAGGCTTGGAGCATCAGGAGAGCTACTAGCCAAAACCAGGCACTGAACATGTAAGGGAACAGAGATCCAGGTACTGGTGGTTCCTCCACTGTCCTTCAGCCACGGCTCTCCTGTCCACATCCACAAAGGCCAAGATGCCACAGCGCTGTGCCTCAGGGACTTTTCTTCCTCACCACTAGAGCTTGGTAAGAGTCCAACAGCCGCACAGGGAGCAGCCCCGCTCTGTCCCCATCTCGGCAAACGTGAACAGCAGGGGATCACTGAAGTTTTGGGGAGAGGGAAGACCTCTCACCCCAGTTCTTGGCTGAGCTTCAGCTGATTTTTTTGCTTCAAAACTGTCCATGATTCCTCATGCAGGAAGATGTACAGCATCACACATGCCAGCAATGGTGGGCTGTCACTGAAACTGCGCCCTTGGAAACGAGTGAGTCTCTGGCAGCCCCTGCGGAGCACTCGCACCCCCACCCCTTCCTCCAGTCGTATCAGCTCATCCATCTGATTGAAAAAACAGGAATATTTATTCTGGTGGACTGGAGAGATTGCTGATCTGAAAGAAGATCAACTATAGAGAACTGACATCCAGTGCAAAGGAAGTGACAAGGCTAAAAATAGGATGACCCTTTTTAGGGGCAGCTAACCCTTGCTGAGCATCAAGCCTACTATAAGATATATCGCAAGTGCATACCCTATCCATAGCTTCAAACCAGTCTCCCAGCTTGGCTTCAGTACAAAACTTGAAGCAAACTTCATAGCTGAAATGACAGCAAGCTCTGGGGATCAACACGGCTACGTGTACGTCCTGCTCGGTTTGAGGTGTCACAAACAAATATGGAGCTGGGAAAACTGCTGGGAAAACCTCCAGGCTCTGCCGGTTCCCTCCAAGCTGCGCTTGCAGAACATTCATAGGGTCATCCTCTTAGTTTGAACGCAGAATTGATTCATCTTAAAGGAAAAAACCAAACCAAATCAAACAAACAAAAAAAAGCCAACCCCAAACCAATCAAACAAAACCAACCAAAAAAACAAACAGCAACAACCAAACTCTTCACAATATTTTAAGTATGTTCGCTGCTTTGTTCTACATTATAGTTGTATAACCAGTTGTATGAGCGCTACTGAGGGAAGCATACTAAAGGAAACGGCAAAAGCCTTAAAAAAACCAAAACAAAACAAACCCTCAATACCCACTTTGTTGAAGACTATGGAATAAATGACCTGGTTTTAGCTAAAAAATCGTTAAGCTCAAGCAAAAATTATGTCTGGTAATTTTCTTCTCAATACAAAAATATTTATTGTCACTAGAAGCCTGCAGAGCTACGTGCTACCATGCCAAGTCCTTCTTTTCCTACAAGTTCAGTGCTTAAAGGCTGCCCATTCCTTTCACTCCTCTCATACACAGATATCTTCATGCATTTAGAAGGGCTGACCCACCAAAATCTCTCATGCAACTAATACAATAGTCTGGTGCTACAGGTCCCCCTCATCAGTGCACATCCTCAGAGTAAATTATCCTCTGTACCAAGTAACAACCACAAAGAACCATATAAAGGACACTCCTGATTATAAAAAGTATATAGAGCTGAAGCTGTGTAAATGCTAAAACAGGGCAAGTATTGGATATCGGGTTCTCTAGGAAGAGCCATCTCTTCCAAGACTCTGCAAAACAAGTAACAACGTATTTATGTATATCCCTTCCCCACAGAACAGGCACCATGGTACTTGTCTTTTTTTCCTTTTAATTAAAATGTTTATTTGCTACTAGTTACTGATATCCTTGCTTTATAGGCTTCAAACATTAATCAGTAAGATCAGAGGGAGCAGCATTGAGCAGGATTAAACACACAAGGTTCAGGAATAATCTCTTCCTTTTTTTCACCCTCTCAAAAAGAAAAAAATCCCGCACAGAAGTCAGTCTCTTGAATTCTAGTTGTCCCCATACCTCAAGTTGTGGTAAGGACAGTGAGCAGATCCTCGCATCCACTACCCCGGCTGAAATAGTGTCTTGTGTTCTGCAAACACTCCTACAATTCATGACCGGTATGAGAAGGATTCCTCCCAAATGCTAATGCTGAAGCAGAAGAGACCACCCAAACAGCATTCGGCTGCTTCAGCTGCAGTACCAAACCAGACACAGTTTGAACCATACTGACGCCAGCTTTGGAAACGCTTCTCAAAGAGAAAGGAGAGCATTTAGTGTGAGCTCCTCTCTTCACTGTCAAAGATCCACGCACCGAGGATTGACACTTCAGCTGACACTCACCTCAAAGGATGAATCCCATTTTTAACAAGCGATTAAAATATCTCCTCCTTTATCATAATCACCTTTATAACAAAGCAGTTCAGCACTGATTTAAATAGCACCAGTATTAACGGTCATTTTCCCCTGGTGCTAATGAAGCAAGGAAGAAACCACAAAAATTGTGATTCGTAGTTCTTAAAAACACAAAGTTTCATCACAGGCAAAAATAAAAGCAAGATATAAAGTAGTGTAGGAAAAAAAAAAAAAAAAAAAAAAAACAAAAAAACCACAACACGACATTTCATTTTATAGCACGTACTGGTACGGATATCTGATACCACTTGTATCACCGTATGAAAAGGCATGTTGGTACAAAAAACAATTAGTAGGAAATGCATTCCTCTACAGGCTTATCAAAAGAAATGCCACAAAAAGGCCTTAGAGCTCTGCTGAATTTTGCTGCAGAAGTTGTCAAAGCACTGATTATGTTCAATGATACTGCTCCACAGCAGAATTTCCAGAGACAGCTGCTCAGGTGTCCTGCTGGAAGCAGGACACTACTCCAGGTATAAAGCACTAGAGTCACAAATTAATAGCAAGTTACAGAACGGTCCCATTTTCTTTTTCATTCCATCGCTCTCTTCCAAAAGGCCTCAATTTGCATTCACTGAGCAGCCACTTGTAGCTGCTCGCAGGCATTACCGTGTCCCAATAACTTGCTCTGGAGCCAGGAATTGGCAGATTTGAATAGGGGCCTCAGCCACTCCGGCTCAGCCCAGCGCACGGGCTGCACTCAGACACGTCGCTTCATCTGCAGCTACACCACTACAGCTGGTTCAGATTTGCCAGCACAGCTACACGTGTAGTTACACTCTGACCCAGTTTCATCAGAATGCTTTGAGTTTTAAAAAAAAAAAAAGTGAATATGGTTAAGAACCAACTATGCAAGCAGATCTGTAGGGGCAGTGACCTCTCTGTTCCTGCAGCAGTAGAACACACAGCTGCTGCATTTTTCAAAACACAGGACTTGTCCAACTTCCTCTGCACCAAGAGAACCCATGCATTTTAAAGCTTTCCATTCATTCCAGCAGGCCTCCAGTTTTCTTCCTGCTCAAAACTAAATACAGGTTTAAGCTGTAATTTGAACTACTGAAGCAGAATGTAGATAATGACATATCAAAACCAAAATATTCAAACTAATGACCAAAGACTTACATAAGATGTTCTCCCAACTCACTTGACAAGCCATCCAATATCTGCTTATGTTCCAGTCTATTCCTGTTGAACAGCTTTTTTATTTTTGTTTCATGCATGGACTTATTTTAGGCTGAAATCAAGTACTTGTATTAGACACTCCCAGCAGGGACTTTACAAAAAGATGGAAAGAGCTACAGAAGTGTTTTCTTCACTTCTAAGTAGTCAGCAAGTTTAAATCCTTCAGTACAAAAATTAAAATATAAATACAATTTGGACCCTCAAGAAAGCTACAGATTTAAGATGGGAGAAAGACTCTGAAAGAATCCTACTGAGGGGAAAAAAGAGCCACAAATATGAGAGAAAGTGCAACCGCAGAAGCGGCAGATGGACAGAAAAGAGAGTTCAGGTCCGAGGAAGAGAAGGAACATCAGCAACTTTCATAACTAATCTGAGCCAGAATATCATACTACCAACATTACATCATTATGGAAGCCAGGAACACCGGGTGCAGACAAAGCCTCCAGTGTCAAAGCGCGTCCATCGCTAACTACAGCTGGCTGCTCTGCTGCTCAAGGTTACGCGAGGAACAAGGGAACATTTCACTACAACCTCTTCACTCCTACTAGGCAAGAACAGAGACACACAGATACTACACTGGTATCAAGAAGATCGCTGATAGTGAGGATTCAGCTTTCTATGCTTGTCTGCATACGCTATTAATAGATGTTACTTGGAAACTGTAATTACTACTTGTGGCCACGCTCAACCTCTGCAAAGTACGGATTACTAGAGCCAACAATCGACTGCTGTAAAACAGGGTACCTCAGAAAGCCTCATCCACCTCATGAAAATGCATCAAATGACTTGCAGTGACCACTTAAAGCCTACAAACAAAAACCAGAAGTATAAGCAAGCTTTTCTTATTTAATTTCCAGACTTTTTAGCATAGTCACCATACCAAATCAGGCAATTCCATGAAGAACACTACTGAGTATTGAACTTAAAGAAATAATGAGCAATGTAACAGGTACATTATATTGACTAGTAGGAGGAATCCTGTTTCGTTTATGTGGGATTTCGAAGAGGCAGAGCACGGACAAAAGGAGTTTCATGAAAGTGCTGGGATTCCAGAAAGCTGCCGCACCGAGCTACCGGCGTTCAGCTCCTGATGGTGGGGTTTTGTGAGAACAACCACTACTTTATGCTGGAGCATCTGGTAACTGCTGCGGCACCTAAAAGACTGAACGAAGCACTCTGTATACAGCCTCCAAGAATTTTCCACCTATTTATCATGTGTTTCAACTTGAGCCTAAAGCAGCAAAATACAACTCAACATGCCAAGGATTATCACTGTTAGCACATTTCTGCATGCACATTTGTACTTCTTGTTCAAGACTAACACTGCAGCACCACTAGAATCAGGCCCTTGTATATGACAGTATCCAAACTTTGTGAAATTCAAAGAAACATCGTTTTTTTTTCCTCTGACTTGGAAAACTTAATAGCCTCTTATTTACTTCTTATTCCCCAGCAGCACAATACATTTGTAGCCAACCTCAGTTAAACCAGGAAACTCCAGTACACAGAGGTACAGAGATGCTTTCAGAAAGAGCACCACCAGCATGCTCTAAGTTTCTGAGTTTTCAGTGACGACTATCAGAAAATCTAAGCTGACAAAGCTGCCTTTTTGGAGAGGTCAACCTGAATGCAACTGAAAAACAAAACCAAACCCACAATCTAAACCAATCTACCACAAAACCCACCCACCCCAAAGTCACTGCTTGGTTTCGAGAGGAAAAAAAAAAGCAAATAACCCTTGGAGGTGGACACACTTGTTTACAGCAGGACACAATAGGGACCTTCAATACAGATAACTAGTTAAATATTAAAAGCACTGAGGGTAACACAGTAACTATAGCTGTTCCATACAAAGTAAAGATAATTTCTGAGGGAACTGCAGACCCAGGAAAGCGACCATGAGAAAGAGCATGTTGTGTGTTTTGGGAAGCTGTTCATGTGCTGGTATCTCTGGGAGAGTCATGGTGAGGAGTCCAAGAGGAATACCTGAGGAAAGCAGAGAGGTCCCTGGCCAGCTGCCCCACTGCTCATGCTGTCCTACCCAAAGCACTGTATGTCCATCCACAAGGCAGAGGAGAGACCAAAGCGCTCTTCTCCCTAAATGTGACGTTGTACTCAATTTAGCCTACCCAGATCATGCAAGATTTAAGGCCAGAGGCAGACAGGCTCAGCAGATCCCTTCTGGCAGATGGCTGGCTCCATGACAAGACTGCCACAAAAACCTTACATGAAGTTCCACTTGTGATAGAACATGCAACTACTACTAAAAGACTATACTTCTAGTTAGTGCTTGCTCTGGTGTCTCTGCTCAAGAGGAATAAAAATTCAAGAGCTAGACCCATTAGCAAAATCAAACCATCTCAGTAATTACTTGTCAGCACTCTGCTACGTCAACTCGCACAAACCGCAGTTTCCACCATGCGCAGCTGAACCGGTGTCGAGCCGCACAGATACTGCTGGAGGGGCCTTTTCTTTCCTCTGGACTTTTACTATTTCATAGCTGTACTTTGGCATTAAGGTGCCCAAGCCAAAGACTGCAGGAATCCTCAAGCTGCTCTTCCACATTTCCACACAGCCCTGCAAATTTAGGGTTTACTCGAAATCTGTCAGATTACAGAAGCGCCTTGTTTTAAAATGCTCTATGAAAGATAAAGATACTCTGAAACAGACAAGACAAGGCTTCATTCTGCTTTCTTTGGCATCATATACTGAAGCTGGTCATTTCAGAAATCAGAGGTTGTGTAAAATTAGAATCGGGAGAGCCAAAAATTCTCGACATTCCCTTACGATATCACACCAAAGTTCAAGGGATGCAGGAGGGCAACTCCATAAACTATCTTTGATGCTCTATGTTAAAACAGGTTTGGCTTTACAAACTGATGAAAAATAATCTGTAAGAAAGATTCAAACACAAGATTACTCATATAATTACTGAAAGAATAGATATAGATTCAGTAATCGCTTCTTTTGAGCTTCAGTGAATAAGTAATCTTCTCTCAATACAGCATAAGTTTCACTTATTTTAAGCATATGAAACCCAGAAGAGATAAAAGCTGCTTTAACATGAGTTCCTAAAATAGACAGCTTCTTGTTAACAAAACACCTGTTGCTGAGAACTGACAGTAAGCAGAAAATATATTATAATTTGTTTTTGTAAACAGCACTATGTAGAATTTCAATTAGCTTATAATGCTATAGTTCTACATGGGCCTAATGCTAAAGGAGGTCCTGCTCTAACATCAGGGTTTCTAGCTGTTAATAAATAAAATTATCACCGTCATCATTTCTGGCTAGGGCATTTTGAAGCCAACTTAACTTCCAAGAACATTGTGATTATCATGCATGATGTGTTGTGCTATTTAGAATTATGCACTACGTGTAATTTAAGTGTTCAAAATTATACAATACCCTTACTGTGGTTTGATGGGGAACCCAACCTAAAGCTGAGGACCGACCAAACAAAGAGGTTATTTAGGGACAAGTTTTCGGCAGAAGAGGTATAAGTACGACATTCCCTGTGGCACAGCTGCATTCCTCATCTTCTGCAATGCACTTAAATTTAGCCAAGGGACTCAAAGGTGTTACTTTGTTTTAACCCTAATGCTATTCTAAGGTTTTTTCGTCGGTGGTTTATTTTTTTCCCTTAATTATTTCAATCACTGGGGAAGCCAGCTTACATGTTCCCAAACAAATTACTGGATGTCTAAATATTAAAATCTGTCACTGTTGCCACAGTGCTGCTGGGCCAGGAACTGATCTATCTTGAAGACTTCATTCTTCAAAAACTTGGATTGTTCTTCTATCTGGCTTATGCTGCAGCTTGGCAGCTCCGTGCTACAAGAGTCAAGGTTAAGAGTGCACTGCAGGAAGAGGGTGAAACTACCTGGTTAGTATCAGAATGGAACTCTTAGGACATAGCCTTGCTCATACTATAACCCAAGGAAAAATGCCTGCATGACCAAGAGGTCAGAGTGAAAATTAAGTAAGAGTTGCCTTGTGTCAGCCTTAACTATCCAAGACAGTGTCAGATTAATAGATCGGGGGCTAAGGAAGGACCACAAATTTGCAGAGTGTAAGGCACTCTCCTTTCTGAAGGTTTCCAAAACTACACCGCTCGCCCAGATGGAGAGCTCATTACACTACTTAGGAAAAGCTTAAAAACCATTGGAAGAAGCTTGATTGAGGACAACTGGCATTTTTCCCACTGCCATCATGGAACAGCAAACAGGGTTTTTTTACATTTCTTTCTCAAGCCCGTACAGAACAGACTGCACGTATTTCAGTTTCTCAACTGACAAGCGAGCCAGAGCTGACAGCTTTCGAGTAAAGCCTGCATTGCAAACATTGTGCTTTGATCACCAGGGCATCCTTTTTACCTACTGATACTCCAGGTACAACCCTGCAAACTGCCTTTCCGATAACCAAGTTTGCTATTCATTCTGGTTTCAGACAAGATTCAGCTACGTGAGCATGCATTTCTCATACAATGTCTCCCCCACTTGCTGTCCAGAACACTTAGATCAGCAAGTTAAGAGCACAATAGCCTAAAAATAGCATGGCTGGATGCCACTGTCTCCCCATTTATTACGATAGTACCTTTGTACAGAGTTCTTTCTACAATTCTACACAGAAAAATACAGCCATAAATGGCTTTAAGGGAGGGACTTGTATCCAAAAGGGCCAAGCTGTTAAGTAGTACCATGGGATTTCCCCTTTTTACTCAAGTCACATAAACAGAAATTAGCATTTTAGAAGCATTTTGAACAATAACTCTTTAAGTACATGACTTCTCTTTTTATCCTCTTGCAATGGTGATTGTGTTCTGCCAGAGAACAGATTGACACATGACAGAGTAACAGCACTTTCTAGAGAACGGAAAATTCTCGATATAAAGGAGAAGTAGACAAACATACAAAATGCAAACCAAATCTCTCTTCAATTACTTTGCTTGGCATATTAAAGCCTGTATCACACTTTAGAATGGATGAAGAGGGAAGAAAATCTGCTCACGAGATATTGAACCTCAACTGTCAGCAAGGTGCAGATTTCTGTCATGATGCTCATTCCCTTCCATTAATATACATGGGCCAAGCGGCTTCCATCAGGAAACAATGGAAGAAGAGCACAACGTATTCCCTTTTATTATTGTATAAGGTCGGAAACATGAGGGAGATCAGCAAGACTGATGCTCTTCAGCTTGGCCTAAAGATGCATTCACAGGTCCTGCAGCTTCAGCTACTGCATGATGCTGGGTTAACTCCACAGGTACCATGGCTTGAAAAACAAAAGCCCAATGCCCTAATATTTTCTGCCAGAAATCTCTCCTGCCTCTTGCTCCTTTGTGAAGACAAAACCCCCCACACTACTGCTGAAGACTATTTGTATTCCTTACATTAAAAAATCACCAATCTTAACTCCAGGTTTCAAGGAAAGACTTTGCCATTTTTACAACCAGCTTGATGCTGCTTAAGTAAACCCAGCAACACTGCAACACGCGGTTTACACTGTCTGTGCCACCCTGGGCGAGTTCACCACATTCAGCCATCAGGCCATATGAATAAGTCTCACTAAAGTCTTCATCTCAGGCCTTGACAGTCTGAAAAATTAAGGTGTCAGAGCTGCGGCAAGGACAGAGGAATTCCTCAGCATAGCAGAGTGATATTACAAGCATTCTGATAGTGCAGTGGGGAATCTGAGGTAGAAGAGAGAAGGATAAGCAGGTAGCAACTAATCAGGGATTTATTTATATACAGAATGACTAGGTATAAACTTAACACCATGGGTCACAGTCGCATTATGACTTTGCAGAATAACAAGCTAATTCTTGCAGTAATAGAGACCACGGGTAACAGTCAAATGTTTCATAGACAACAAGTTAGAGAAAAGCAAATGCAGGAAGGTAACACAATCGACCAAGTGACCAGAGTGTGAAATTAGATTGTGTTGTTGTCTTCCAAAAATGTTTTTAAAGCCAGTCAACTACTCCACTGCTATGCATAGGAGTTTTAAATCACAATCAAAGCACTAAGTCAAGTTTGACTAGACGTATTAGGAAGGCAGAAAAATTCATGCACGGCTGCCAAGCCAGTCCACAACAAATCAAATACTCCTTGATCTCAGCTCTCGTCTCAGCCCCCGCGTGGTTTGTCACACTCAGCTGACAATTTGTGTGTTATGTAACTAATAATACACTTACCTTGACCTAATGCCACCCTCCTCCTCTCCTAGGATACTTTAAACAAACCCCATGAAAATACACTCATATTCAAAACAATCCTGTTGATCAATTCTAAGGTCTCTTCCCTAAAAAATGTTCCCAGTAAGTCCTTCCATATTCCCACAATGGGTTTTTCTGTTGGTTTTGGTTGGGTTTTGTTGGTTGTTTTTTTTCTTTCCAAGTTAGTAAACATATTTTTGACATCATAAAACACTAAAATAATTACTTTTCTAGTTACTTTTCACCAGGACAATAACATTTGTTTGATAACTAATTCCAATCAATACCTACAAAATCACTTTATTCAAGGACTTAACACCAATATCCAACAGTACATCATACTAGCATGACATTTGGATAGCACAATCCCAACATAAGAAGTTTGGTGAAGTTCACTTAGAAAACTCTCCTGCACCGGCAACAAAAACTACCTTGTGAGCTTCTTACCTGATGCTGAAGGATGTGGGCAGGAAGAACAATCTCCACACAGTTTAACACTCAAACACAGTAAATTTGAGTCTTTTGCCCCTGCCTTGATAATGGTGCAGATTCCAATGCAAGGTCGTTCTGTTGCACAGAACACATTCTGCTGCACCATAACGTTACATTGCATTCAGGCCTTGATTCCGGATTATTATTTTAGAAAAACATCTTTGATTCATACAAGGGGTAAGGGAGAAACAATTTTATCATTCTTTGCAGTCTCTCATCTCCCCTGTCACCCCACCCTCAAAACCAGCACGATCAACAACTCATTACATGTTTGCTTCTGGCAATCTAAGTCAGCCTTTTGTATTAAAATACATGAATATGTCCAACCTAAGTACTGAAATTCTGCTTTTTTGCCTGCAGACTCAGTGGTTTCCTCTTGCATCTCACCTCCAAATATAATTTAAAACCTTAAGAGGAAAATATCTGCCTTCCCCATGCAATATTCTGCCTTCATCAACCTAATTACGTTCAATGGCACACTCACAAAAACTGTCTAGCCTCCTGCCTTGTTCAAGGCAATGGTGAAAACTTAAGTCTTGGGTTTTTTGTTTGTTTGGGTTTTTTTAAACAAACAAACCAACCAACCCAAAACAAAATCAAAAACATATCCAATGCAAAACACTTAAAGGAGCTGAAAGCACCCCACTTCCGTCCCCAAATACTGCTATTATGCTCGTACTCCAATTTGATTATTAAGTTTATATTTGTTTCCCTAATCCTTCACATAGATAAATATGCATTAGCAGCATGAATCACAGGACATACCATCCCAGCATCATCTTAAACCCTGGGCTAGTTAAACTGTTCAGGTGGTTGCCAGGGCCTGCCAAGTCAGCCACACTGTTGACAGTTCAGTTCTCCAGATACAGGATTATTACATCTCAGACTGACAAATACTGTATCCTGAAGGTTAGAGCGCTGTGATACAAATAGATCCTGACAGGGCAGAATAGCTGAGCAGGGGTGGTCTTCAGCACGGAGACGATTTTGGCTTCTGCAAGATTGCTGAACAATTCAGTTAAAGGAAGAGCTGTGTGTTTAATAAAACTGCTGCTTAAAAAGGAGCTATTTTTAGGAAATACTCAAATGCGAGAGTTCATTTGTCTAAGTAATACTCAAAAGATTGTCTTAAGTTGATCTAAATGGAGCAGAAGATGGATCAAGTTAGGATTTAACTCAGTTTATCTCTTAATGCAAGATGTGATAGCCAAAAAAGTTACTTTTCAAATGACAAAAACACTCAGTTTCTATCAACGACTGGAGAACAAGCAGAAAAACACAACTTGATTGAAGAGAAACATTTTTTACACCATCAAAGCTTTGTTTTTGCTAATCTCTATTTAGCTCAAAAGCCCTATAAACACGGTTGGAAGAAGGGATCTGTTAAAAATATATCACCCCACCCCTTCAATTAAGGGCTGAGAAGCTTATGACACATCTGAGACATCCAACAAGAACAGGGAAGAAGGACTTCATGTTCCTGATATTTCTAAAGGTAAAAATAAAAAATAAAGCAGGTTTTAAAATCCCAAATGCTTCATGCCTCTCAAATAGATTTTGAAGCAAGAACAGATCCAAGCTATTTTTATTCCTTTTTAATCACGTGCCATTAGCTGCGTATTTTCACAAAACCTTACTACAGTGTAAACACCAGTGGCCGGATCATCTGCCCCACCCAGACCGAGCTCCACGCCGCAGGAGGCTGACACTGAGGAGTCCGTGGGTCTGCAGGAGAGCTCTGGAACTCTGTCCCTCCAGCGCGGACCTTCCCTGCCACAGCACGGCTGTCACCACCACCAGCTCCTGGGCTCATCACCCCTTCAACACCTCCTCCCGAGAAACCACAAGCAAACGAGTTAACAGGCCTGACCCCACATCTAAAACTCCGATGTCTCGTTTTGGATCCAGCTGAAACTCTAGGATGACATTATTCTTCTCCCCACTCCCTTATGCCTTGGGCACACAGTAATTAGCAGAAATGATCACTAAACCACTAGGGAAATAGGGGGAGGAAGAGGAGAGGAAGAGAGCCAGTTGGGTTGGCTCGAGCCACTAATTTAGAACAATTTAAGCCGGACGAGTTGACTTGGTCTCCAGTGCTCACACGACTCACTCCACCGGAGAAGCGGCTGGAGGCCCCGAGCAGAGGGCACTCAGCAAGGAGGGATCTGAAGCCCACGTCGCTGTTTGCGGGATGGACAATCGCCCTCCCCAAGGCTCCGGGCACGTTTTACAAAGATCATCCCACGGGAGGCACGCAGCCTTCTCCAATTAGCGTTAAACAGAACCAGAGAGCCGGGTTACCATCCCTGCACATGGTGGGCCACACACCACAACGCTGGGAAGTCCCACCAAGGTGGAGCACAGAGCACAGATCCGCTCTGCCTCATAAACACGGGGAGATAAAACAGGGTCCTGCATTTTGCATGCAGGTTTACAATCACTTTAAGAATCTCTTATTCACATCAGAGATGTATATTCCATCCTGGCACAAGAAGCAGACACATAAATCCCACAGCCCACAACGCATTCACAGTGTTTCAGATCTGCAGATGGAGCATGTGCAGGAGAAGGTTTTATGAACAAGAAGTGCTGGAACAACCAATCGTCGTGCGGGGACAACACGAGTCCTGCCAGCGACGGCTTTGAACGCAGGCAAGAAACATTTGCTGTAGCCTGAATACAGAAGTTGTACAGCTGTGCCAGCAAAGTGCTATGTTTATCCTTTAGGGCAGATTTGCTTTCTACAAACAGCCTGCATTAGAACTGTATACATTCGGTGTGAGAGCTGAGCATTGCACTTCTGTGTGGAATAAAACAGGAAAATTGTTCCCAGATAATATATCTTTCCTAACTTAGTCGGGGAGCAGAGGGGACCCCAAGAAGAATGGCTGCTCAGTCATCAAGCAGTATGAATCAAGCTGCCTCATGTATTCAGCTTTTTTCCTATTCTAAGTAAAACCATCTTTTGGCTAAATGTAGTATTTCATAGCACACAAATACTCAAATTTGCCTCCTTTTGTTTAAGCAACTCTAATATACATACTCGTAAGTTAATAGAAATTATAGCAAACTACACTATTCTTCTTGCCCTCACCTCAGACATCTGATCTAGCCACTCAGTCTAGGCCTGGCATCACTTGTAAGTTAAGAAATGAATCAAAATCCAGGTATTTAAACACTTACATATCCCAGTTTTAAATATCTCCCCTGATACAAGACATCTTGCCCACCTCTCAGCTAAAAGACCATATTTAGTCACCGTTCATTCTAAAGTAGTGTGTCCAGAGTTTAAATCAAATCTAGAATATTTTTAAAATGCTATAAATAGATAAAAACAGATAGGAAGGGTGAATTAGTAATTCAGACCTATAAGCCAGCAGAGCCTGGCAAGATGCCAGTATATCAAGACACTCTGACACATATAAAAGTAATCCATACCCAGCATTTGGGGAGTAAACAAAATGGCTCAAGGTAAAACCGAAAGAAGGAGATATACTTTAATAACCACATTTGCTTACATTCAATAAAAGTCTAAGCGATTGCTTTCCATTGTCATTTGAAAGACTGTTGCTCAGTTTTTACATCATTCTCCTATCATCTTGATTAATCATACAATCCCCATGAAACTGCTTAGACTCAACAAGTATTAGGGCCATGAGTATTTCTTTCCATTTGCCAGGAGCAGCTGTATACACACAAATGTTTTTATAAAAAACAGGAAATATTTAGGGGAGAAAATATATTCAACATTCTGAAAGCATTGTTCAGTATATGGCCTCATCTACCATGTTTGTCAAAGCTACAGAAAGGATGACAATTAAAAGAAAGTCTTCATTCTCATTAGAAACTCCTTGACTCGCCACTTCCTGCTTTCCTCCCCCTCAACCCGTCCCATGCCACCCACAGCAAATCGTACTTTTCCTGTTCCTGAAGATCTTCTAGATGCACAAAGTGTCACTAAAAATACCCTATATGATAAACCTTGTACAGAAACTGAAAATAATCTTGCCTCAAAGAAAATACCTGCTATCGCTGGGCAATTCAGGATTCAAGAGAGATTCTGACCAAAGGGGAAAAAAAAAAAAAATATATATATATATATGTATATATATAATCTGCCACCCCCCCCTTTTTTTTCAGCTGGAACACGGGGCAATAACACTTGATTTTCCTGCTTGTGTTTGTAATCAGAGCTCTGTCAGACCCAGATACTCTGAAAAAGAGTGATTAAAAGATAAAAATTGCAGTGTTTTACATAATTTTCACACATCTTTGTTCTAAATGCTAAAGACCTGCGAGACATTCATCTCATCAAGAACAAATACACAGACAACAGCACAGCAGTCTTCAGTGATACAACAAAAGACAATTTAAGACAAATGCCTTAGAGCAAATGCTATCACTGAATAATCCCATAGCAGCTGTCATAATTAGTTAGCTCAAATCTCATCAGAATCAGAGAAGTCAGAGTTAAAATCGAGCTCTCTTCCTGTAACATTGTGTAACTCCAAAACAGCGGCATTATCCTCGCTATTTTAGAATTAACGTTTCTCCATAAGAGAAGGTGGAACGACTCGATCCTTCGACGCCAAAAAACCCGGTGTAAGCCAACAGATGACAAAAGAAACTCGGTCAAGTTTGAGCCTCTCAACACCTTATTTCCTGTCTAAAGAGCCCTTTTGTTCTGCTTCCCTGCATAAATGTTAATATTCTGCCATCATTAGAAAGCGAAACAACGAAAAAAGCCCCACGCACATGAACTTCGCTGCCCCAGAGGGCGAAATAACGCCACACGACGCGATTAGAACCGGAAAATTCCTACCAACAAAATCTCCACAATTTTCTGTTTGCTTCACCCCAGATTAACTTCACTTGAAGCTGTACTTCGGCGCAACGTAGCATGGACGCGGAGCCCCGCCTCCCCCGTCGCTATTGGCCGAGCCGAGGGTAACCCCGCCCCGCCAGCCAGACTCCGCTCCGCAATTGGTGGAGCGGCGTATCCATTATTTAAAGAACTTTTTCCTTGCTAGCAGGTTACGCTGAGCAGGTTAGAACACCCTGGGCAAGCTGGTTCTTAAAGGGACAGGACCCCGCTCCCGGCTGTGACAAACGACAACCTTTGGCGACGCGTCGCCCCGAGCGAGCTCCAAAGAGTGCCCCGGAGAGCGACAGCGGGCGGCCACCCCCCCCACGGCGGCCCCTCTGAGCCTGCGGGCAGCACCGGTCCCTGCGGGGCAACCCCCCGCCCAGCACCCCGCTCCCGAACCGGAGGGGTCGAGGGCGGGGAAGGGGAGAGCGCGGAGCGGGCTGGAGACGCTTCTCCTGCTTGCGGGGACACAACGGCCGCTGGCTCTGCCCACAGGGTAAAAGGAGATGTGGGGTTTGAGCCCACCCGCTCCAGCAGTGACCGGGGTTACCCTGGGTAGCCGGGCACTCGATATGAATCGGTAACCCCGGTTCCAAACACGCCGGGGGGGCAGTTGCACAGACTTCGCCCAACTAAAGCGTGAGTCAGCAAAGCGCAGCTCCGCAGGAAGTGACCGGCTCCATCTCACACGGGGCCATGGCTCCTGCCAGAAACTTTTCGTGCTTATTCAGCCTCCACTTGGCTGAACAAACCTGCAAAATACTGTTCACGTTCTGACAGTCAAGAGCGTTTCTCACAGCACAGCTTCCTCTGAACACCGGACAACAAACCTGTCGTTTAGATTAAAAGCGTTCCTTTCTCCTCAATGTAAACATCGATGCTTGTTCCCTACCCATCTATCAAGTGGAAAGCCTGGAACACACATGAGTCAAAACAAAACAAGGCTTAATAAATATTTCACAAGCACAGATATGACGTCTCATTTGAGAAAAACCTTGCCTCATTCCAAACGAGCCTCACGGGGAAGAGCCAGTGTTGTTCCCTCCTGCACCCACAAAGTATCACCACAGTTACACAAGACTTCTCTGGTGACCAAGGTTGCCTTACACAAAACATTTTCACGTGTTTAGTGTCAACTAAAAATATTAAGCTAGAGGAAGATACAGCATTTGTCAGCGTAAACACATTTGGGTCCTGGTTCTCAGCACCTTTCTTCTCTCCAGCCAGCGCTGGAGCAGCCCTCCCTTACTTCACCTCCCTCCCGCACCACAGAACACGCCGTTTTAACTTTCCTGATGTAGATGAATCAAGTCCAAGACAGTTTAGCATACTGCTTTACTGTAAATACCAACATCAGGAGAATAGTTACAGCTAAGTACTCCCTTGAGCTGTGATACATACACCAAAAGAGCATTAAAAACACCTTCAGGAAGGACATTTAATTCCTCTAAAACAGTCAAATTGCACATTTTGCGTTACCTTCTATTTCAGAGCAATCTATCACACCACAAATCCAAATAGGGCTGAAAAGCAGTAATTCGTACAGTTGGAAGTTAATAAGTACGAAACACTATAAAAATGGAATGAACATTTACATAACTTCCCCTACAGAACCTAAAACATAAGCTGAAAGAACCAGACCTTAACCCTGGCACATGAATTCAGTGCCCTGCAAGAGTCAGCGCTGCTAGAAGTTAAACAGGTTCCCTGAGAACAACCGAGAGCCCATACTTACATGACACTTCTCTGACCAAATGTTATCCAATCAATCAAAACCAAGAACGTAGTCTATGCAAACAAAACACATCAATAAAGCATCCTCTAAGTATCTCAGTAACCAATCTTGGAAAGCTTGAATTTAGAGCACGTGAACTTCAAGCCCATAAAAACAACAGCAGAAGTCACAACTCTTACCAACAACTGCCTACTGCTAAAAGAGGACATGACAACCCTAAACTTAGTGTTATTGCTTGAGTACCCTCAAAAGGGGAGGGGGAAAAAAAAGAAAAAGAAACCAATTACCCCAAACCTCTCCAGCTCTATTTGCTACCACACAAGCCTAGCCAAATCGCAACTGCAATGGTGATGAAAAATAATCTCTATCGTCAAACATCCCACACTTCAACTCGTGCTTCTGTTATGCAGGCAACCAACAGCTCCTTATCGCTACAAGGGAGAAGTGTCATGCCTTTTTCTCCCCACCTTTCCCCTCCCAGTCACACAGTCGGGTTGACTCCCTCAGCCCAGCTCTGGTGCTCATCAGACCCTTCCACCTGCCTCTGCGTCACGGATCTGGCAGAAGTTTGGCCAGGTTCTGATAAGCGAGAATGTGGCTTCCCCAGAGCACAAGGGGAATGGCAAAGCAGATTCTCCTCCATTCAGCACTGACCTCCTAGATTTTCTTACCTCACGCCAGTTAAAACCAACAATACACCCCCACACAACAGGAAGCTACCATATTAAGAATGCCCCAAGAGCAACTTGCTATCCTCACAGAAATAAAGATCGCCAAAAGTATTTGTGAGGTAGGGTATCCAAACTAGCTTTACAGCTGACCCTACCTCACTGGACTGGAAATTACGGGTAAACACATCTGTATCTAGCTGTTGGGAATGTGGACATTAAAAAAAATTGCTATTCAAGTTATTATCCCATGCTGAAGGACCTACTGACACTAGACATTAAAAAGCTTAACTTGTAAGCTCAGTTTGTGCACATAAACCACCTCTTTTCCCTGCAAACACACACACATTTTGGAGAAAATCCAGAGGTACCATTTTACTGTCCAGGCTCCAGCCTTTGCTGTTCTTACATTACCTGTAGCAATGCAGAAAAATGAAAACAGCAGATTGCAGCTGGAAGTACATTAAGCAGGGAAGCCTTAACAGCAGTGTAAAAAGATTCAGTTTGCTGCCACTGAACTTTGCACTGAGGACAGTAACAAGAGAAAGCACCTGACTCTCACTTGACTATTGTAATCATGGACCAGCTAAAAGGCCATTTGTTCTGTAATCTTACACACACACACACACACAAGACAGCAAGTTTGCAGGACTTGACAGCTCAAGAGATCAAGAACAGAGCCTTTCATCTTTAAGTCACCAGTTCAAACAGAGACCAGAATAGTAGCGTTCAAAAGCTGCATGCGAGAGCTGTTCAGGGATTAGATGAGGAGATGGTTACTCGCCCTCCAGTTCCCAACAGATCAGTATGAATCACAAGAGCTTTCTTCACAGTTTTGCACCCGTTTTTCACACTCTCGAATACATTATACCTCCCAGATTCTGTACACGTTAATAAGTAGCAAAGCCACTAAACTGCTTGCTGCATACACATACTGAACTTACACTGTAGAAAAGGACTTTACCCTCTGGTTCCCAATTATGTCAGCACTGCAGCATGTGCTGATGTTTTTTTTATTATTATTTTTTAACAATTCTAGCTTTGACTTTTAGCTTTCTTATTAGCAGAGGTAGCTTTAAAAGTAATATTTAGCTTCCCATTCCTTTCACAGCCTCAGATGCTGCAATCCTGTTTATTATAAACAACACTTTCCATAAACTTGCTGTGTAAGATACTTTTGGAAATATATCCATTTTAAAAGCACATTAGTATAGGAATTTCAGAATGATGGCATTTGAGAAATTATTTTGAGACATTGGTAATCATTTTTTTAATCAAACCTGAACAACGTAAACTTGATGAGGACCATGTCTACATAAGGACAGAGGAAAAAATTCCCTGTGTGATGAAAGAAACGCTCATTCTCGTATTCTTATACATTCTTCAATACATCAGTGTGCAGTCTCTAGAAAATCAATTAACAATAGCTTCTTTCCAACCTGACTTTAGATTTAAAAGTCCGCGGAAGTACCTGGAATTTTCAGGCTGGACAGGCAAGATGAAAACAAGTTCAGAGTTTATGTTGACTGAAGGTTCTGCTGCGCAGGTTCACTGTCCTGCTACGAACACCACTACCAAAAACAATCTTCTACACAACCCCAGCAACACATAGTTCCATAGTTCTTAGCAGCGTTATTATTTCACGAGAATTAAGTTGCTGATGAAAAAACACAGTCCTAGAAACTTCTGTATCCTTAAGAGCAACTAAAGAGGCCCTCGCATGCAAAGAATTCAACTTGCTATTCCAGGAGTCTAGAGAGAGCAACATACCAGACTGATGAGATTTCAGTAATCTTGAAGAACTTTGAGATTTCTCTTGCTGCTTTCAGTCCAAGATGTACTGCTGTACTGCAATAATCAAACCTGGAAACAACAAAAAGGTGCATGTGGTAAATACCAGATCTTCATCAGAGGGGACTGGTCAGTTGACTGTACAGCAGGACAGGTGCACCAGACAGAAACGCATTCCCCTGGAAGCTTTAGCAGCTATTTCAAACTATCCAGAAGCTTAGCTACCCTGAGAACTTATTAAAGTTCATCCACATGTTAAATTCCAACTGTTTCTTTCTATGTACAGAATAAGACCTTTTTTTCCCCACCCCCGTTATCTACTGGCCTATAAAGCTGCACATCTTTAACGGGTCTCAGTCACTTTCAGCAGTTGCCACGTTGGTTTGGGGTTATTTCTGAGGTTTTGTTTGTTTTTAATCAGGACATGGAATTCTATCTTGTTCAGCTGCACCACCGAGGACTCCAGTGATACATGGCCACATCACTCACTTTAGTCAGAGTCCTTGAGAAAGGATCTAGACATTTAAAAAGACTTTTCCTTGACATCAGATATCTTTTCAGGGATAAAAAAAAAAAAGTACACTAGTTTCCACTGAATTCAGCATGCTCCAAGTACATTTATATGCAATCTGTAATACTCTTTGTAGTTTAAATCAAGTATCTTGAATCCGAGTCATAGCCCATTCAGTATTTAAAAAAAAAACCTGCATAGCTATTAGCTGCCAAGAAAATTGAGCCAGAAGTTTGTATACTTGCAATTCTCTCCGGAATCAAACTGATTAATACAGTTGTTACAAAAGGACATACTTTCACAGAAACAGGGATTACCTTTATCTGTAACCATAGCAACTTTTCAGTAATTTCTGTTAATGCTACTCTCCTTCTGATAACTTGCCACTATCTCTTCTAAGCTATTTGTATGAAGTTTTGAATGTGACATCTGAGACCATAAAGCAACAAGCAGTTGAAATGTAAACTTACACTCTTAGATCACACTCTTAAAAGTGTATTAGGTAATGTACGAAGTTGTTCATTTTTGCCATAAATTTGTTATTAGTCGAGAAGTAAATTTATTTTAATCTGTTACTATTTTGAAATGATTCATAGTTTTGTAAGACAAAAAATATTTTAAGAGGTACCCTATGAAATACACACAGGAGAGCTTCTTCAGCAGTGAAGAATTTCCTCTCCTTTATCTGGAAAGCAGTAAGCCTGAGGAATTATGCCACTGATATGTCATCGACTTCGACATTCAGTATCATAAGGAACAAAAATCCTCCCAAAACACATTTATTTTGGCCCGAACACATATATAACAAATCAGAAAAGAGCCAGCCCTCCTGTTCTATGTTACGTGGTAATATAAAGAACAGGTGTAGGTACCTCAGCACCAGATAAACAAATCAGGCAGAATTCAAAGTGCAAAGCTATAATAGTTAAAGGAGAGACAGGAAAGAGACTAAGGAAGGAATTGACATATTTGCTTCCTCAATTGTTGAGTTACCATCATCCACAGCTCAGAAGAGGATTAGCAATCTGTGAAAGAAGTTATTTAAGATGACATCAGACAAACAAAATCATCTGCTTGGAAGCAGGAGGAAGAGAATAGTTTGAGGGGTTTTTTTTCTCCCTGAAGTTCATAGGGCAGCTGCACCCTTCTCCCTTCAGCATACACAGTCTGGCACAGCTAAGGAGCGAGCACAGATCCTTAGCACAATGAAAGAAACTCAGCAACTGCTCTTTACTCCCAGTAACTCTGATGTAATGACATGTTTACAGGACAAGTCTGGACAAACAACCAGGGAACGGACTCCAGAACACAACAGCGCACTTTAAAGTCAGTCCGTGCAGGGGGAGAAGTAACTGCCCTCGGGTTTGCCGACTGCCTCTACATTACATCAGCACATTCGGTGGAAGCTTCTGCATTTCGTTGTTGTTGCCACTGTTATTAGCAGTAAGATAATCAGTGCTTTTATTTTTTAAGATTCCCCCACCCCAACTTCCTGTGCAAACGAGTGGATGTTCGCACCCCTTACCTATCACTCCGGGCTTACTGCAGAGCCTAAAGGGGGTATATTTGCTTAAATTTCGCACGATTCCTCAGTGAACAGAAGAACAACAACAACAAGAACTTCTGGTACAACAAAGCACAAAAGGGTGACAAGCCTACGGAGGCTTAAACCCTCGCTTTAAGCGGAAGGTGCCACCACACAAACTGCATGTTGCTTCCTGAATCCTCCTGTCCCCAAACCACCCGAAACTTATCCCAAGAACAAACAAGCACACGCACTGCACCCGCCGGCAGCCCCGGCCCGGGGGAGGCCCCGGAGCCCACGGGGACGCCCCCTCCTCACAAGGCACCGCCGCTCGCTCAAGTCCAACCCCCCCGGCAGCTGCCAGCCCCGACCCCGCCGGCTCTGCCCCCGGCTTCTCCCAGCCGAACTAAAATAACTCCGGGGAGGGCGGGGAGCACAGGGCTGGCTGCGCGCCGGCCACGGCCTCTCCCCTTCCACCCAAGGACACGAGTACAAACACCTCTGCCCTGGGATGGCTCCTGCGCATGCAGCGAGGAGCTGCCCGGCGGGGGGGGGGGGAAGGGAAGGAGGAAGGAACGACCAAAAAAGGGAGAAAAAGAGCTCCGGGGGCCTGGGCCCGGCCCGGCCCCGCCGCCGCTCCGCAACCCCGGGCCCGCCGGGTGCGGGAGTCGGGGAGGCGTGTGGGGGGGAACGCTTCCCTCACCCCCCTGCCGCCCCCAGGAACGAGCAGGCGGCCGCCGCCCCACCTGTCCGGCCACACAGAGGGNCGGGCGCTGATTGGCGGACACGGGGAAGGGTGGCCGTGAGGCGGAGGGGGCGGAGCTACGGCCCGCGACTAATTATTACACGGAGACGGCGGCGACGTAAACCGCAGAATGCTATTTAAAGGGACAGCGGCCCGGCCCACGTGTCCCCCCCGCCTTGCAAGTGAGCGGAGGCGTACGTAGGGTTGGCAGCGGGGCAGCGGCCCCCAGCACTGGGCTAGTCCAGCAGGCGAGCAAGGGGCCCATTCGGGGCCTACGGACGCCCTTGGGGGCAGCCCTTGAGGACATTCCCACTCCTCACACCTCGCAGTCTCTCAGCACGTCGTCGTCCACCCTCCTGCCCACACCAAATAAATCCATTTTGCTGTAAAAGTCCTGTGTAGCTACCTGCTGCCACCCCCTCTGCCCTGGGGGGGTGTTTCAAACCCGTGAAGGAAATGGTTTTCTGCCGGAGGGCGAGTCACTTGGATGGGCTCCAGGCAGCTCTGTGGAGGCCACTTTGTCACCCGCTTTACGTCCTCTCTAAAAAGTCAGCTGTGGGTCTTGCATCTCTTGTTATCCACAGTATGTCACATAACTTGTTTATCTTTTGTTTTTATTCCATCAAGAGGCTCAATATACCACAGCTTCTTTTTATACAGAACGTTTGCTTATCGCACCCGCTATGCACAAGTCTCACCTAATGTCCTAGGCGACTGTAAACTACACCATGAAGGAAGATTTTAAAGGTGAGATTTAAGGATGGCAGCTTGAAGTGGACAGAAAAGGAGGACAGGATTCCAGAGAGGTGAAACAAGGCAAATAAAATAGGAATTTTATCTGTGGATAGCAGAAATCAGAGGGCCAAGAGCGGAGGAGCTGCCAGAGGGTGAGCTGAATTTTTAGAGTTTTGGAGGAGGAAAAAGAAGTGAGCAGTTGTGAAGCTTAAGAAGAGCCAGAGAAGTTGAGGATAGGTAAAACATGTTTCCATTTCCTAGGAGAACAGTGAAGAGATTTTAAAATTTTTGGTCTTTTTTTGAGCAGAGGAACTTGAGACTATCCTAAGGAAGGCAAGAAGACACAAAGATTTCAGCAAGGATAAAGTCTGAGCAGACATCTTCCATTAGTAAGAGCTCACTACCACCAACATTGTGAGCAGAGGGGGCAGATCCATAAACCTGGCAGAAGCACTTACTGGAAGAAGACTCCTATCTTGTTTTGGTTTGGTTTAAATATCTGAGCTTGGATCAACACCAGAAAACGCTGGTGCAACCAGCATGGAAGTGCTAACATAGCTTTACAGCTATTTTGGTAAAGATTATTCACTCTTGGCTGTCTTTGCTGATGCAATAAGTCTTCCAAGTGCCAGGTTGCATGAACAGAAGATGACCTGCATTGCATGTGGGTATCACAGCATTCCCCACAACATTATTTGGAGCGCTTTCATGGTCTTGGCAGTAATCATAAGGAGCTGTGGGGAGTGATGATCACATTCCTCCAAGCCTCTCCATGATCATATTATTCTTTCTTTTTTTTTTTTTTTTAATAAAAAACCCTTAAATTCCCTTTGGTTCATCTCAGACTGCTTTCTTTGTGCCAGGTTTCATCTCATTGTCACAAATATAGATGCAGAATAGTAGGGTGGAACATTCACAGTGTCTGTTCAGAAAAAGCCAACTCATTCCTTTGCAGTTGTGAGCAACAGCTGGCAGTACAGCAGCAGGAATAAAAAGGAAAATGCAATCAGTGAACAAGATGGACATCTCCTGCCAGGAGTTACTGACCAGCAACACATGGTGGAACAAATGTTAAGTTATGGTATCAAATGTCAAGGGGGGGCAACAGAAAGATCAGATGGGATCTTCCTCAAGTTGCCTATGAAGCTCATCTGTTTTCTGATGTGCCAAAATGAGAAAACTCAGTTACAGTAACGGTGGAGTAAGTAGATTTCTTGAAGCATTCAGGATCAGCATGTTTGGTATGGGCAGAAGCTGCTACAGCTCAAAAGAGCCAAACAACTGGGAAATAGGGAACATGAGGTTTTATGTCATCTGCAGAAAAAAAAAAAAAAAAGCCAGTAGTCAAAAGGTCTCTGAGGGAGAAAATTCATAAACAAGACGGTCAGGCTTACTCTTGGGGTAGAATAAAGGATGCAGTTAAAAATTAAATTTACATCTTGATCCACTATGAATGGAAAACATAATATTGAAGAAACAGCATTCAAGTTTCTCATTTGAGGACCTCAAGAGTAACAGGCTAAAAAAATCTTGCTGAACACAAGTAGGATAAGGATAGAGGGAAGTGTATGATCAGAGAAATGACTGAGCTGTTAACCATCCAGAGAAGAGCAACCTTGGCTCTGAGAAAGGGTCAGAAATCAGCTAAAGAAGATGGGAAGTCAAAAGCAACCCTGAACCAGCAGATAAAAACAGAAGCCTGTTTTCTGCAGACCACTGCAGAGGAGGAGTTAGAGGCTATTCATCCACCTTAAATTGATAGGTATAATTTTGATTTTTAAGACCGCACAAATGTTCGGCAGGACATACAACTGCCAGAAGCATGTGGAGCTTGATATACAACGGGACGTTCATCTTCATGGAACAACTTCATTCTACTAGGCATGCTTTTGCTTCAACAGAGCAGTCAAAAAGAAGCTCCAGACAATTAAGTAGGGGGGAGGTGAAAGGTTTCCCAGCCATGCCAGTGGTTTGATGATGTATGGAACAAATGGAAAAAAGTGGTGAATGCTACTTCCTCATATAAAACATCACAACTGGAACTGTGTTTCATCTCCTTGACCAGCATTATTTAGATCTGCCTCTCAGATCTTAAGGCTCCCATCACCTTGGTAGTTCAGCATAATTTATTTACAAAGGCCATCTATTCATATAGCTATTTAGAAAATATTGGCACAAATTTTCTGAAAGGAGTTTCTTCTAATTTTTACTCCTGCAAATCCTTTTAATCTATCTGCTAACACAGAGGACCTTTTCCTTTGGTTCTTTTTATGTTTGCTTCTGCTATAGTAGCTTGTTATTTCTTTTGCTAAAGCTTTAGAAACCACTTGAGGAATCTTAGTAATGTATTCATTTTAAGGTAGATTTATTTTCAGAGCTGGTAAATAGAAAGTCTCTTCTTCACTTCAGTGGGCTTTGGATCAGGTGTTTAGTGCTAACATCATTTCAGTTCTTCTAATCTAGTTGTTTGGAGCCCAGCACGCATCCCCTGAAGCTGCTGAGATTTTCACCATTGGCTTTAATGAGAGCAGAATCAGCCCCTACCTCCTGAGAGACAGCCCATAAAAATCCAAAAGAAATAAGAACAAGACTCTGTTGAAGAACTGTCTTAAATTTGATTTGACTCTGAATCTCACCGGATTTGTTGAAACAGCCGGTTTGACCTATGTTCTACACCTTATCCTAACAGGATGAGCTGGAGTTTCAGTCACCCAGGCCCACTGGAAACTGGGCCCAGCAGCTCTTTGGCAGCAGCCCTTCAAGAGCAACCATGCCAGCCCTCTATTGCAATGCCCACATTCAGAGATCTGTAGAGTTAGAGTCCAAATTCTGCTTGTATTCACAAGCCCAGAACGCCACTGACTTCAAGGGGGTTGTAGGATTTTAGCCAAGAGCAGAAACTGGCCCAGGAGCTTTTAAGATTCTCTCATGCTTCTGTTTATACGATGTTATCATCAAGAACCAACAGCATGCTTCGTGCTGCATTTTACTTTTAAATTACATAAAGGATATTTACTGTGCTGATGCTACATAGTTTACAAGAAAGATGCACATATGGAAATGAAAACACACTGATTACCACTGGGATTTCCAGCTTTCAGCACTCATTTTCCAAAACAACTCAGGGACTATTTCTTATTTTTTAAAAATGCACAAATGAAAATCCCGTTTCTTGTCAGTTATGTATGGCATTCTGGAGTCTTACTGATCAAGTATATTGTGAAAACTGTCAGAATAAAAAAGTCTTGTAATGTACAAAAAGTTCAATACTCTATATACTGGTTCCTCAGTCAGAGAGATGAGTCCATACCCAAAAATAATGAATGTTTTTCTTCCTCTCAAGGAGTGGGAGAAGAAGAGATCTGGGGAGAGCTAAGCGATCACCAAGGACAGCAGGTAAAAATCACAGATAAAGGTTGAAAATGAATGGATCAAATCTGCAAAACCAGGGAAGCGGGATGCCAGGTGGAGCATGTTGGCCAATGCCCACTGCTGTCAGACAGCATCCGAGCAGCCAGCGGAGTCAGGCCAGTGAGCGATGGCACCTGCTCCACAGCCTGATACCCTTGGAGATGCAGAAGGGACCTGAGAACAAACTACCTGCTCCGTGCCTTTCTTGAGCAGGGAGCAGTGTAAGACAGAGGTTCTCCACAGACCAGAGCTCCAGGCTGGCTCTGGTTGGAGCTGCTGGGCTGCTCAGCATCTTTCAAAATGAGGCAGAGCACCTGGCCACACGGTTGCAAATCTTGGAGCTTCCTCCTGGATAGCCTTGTTCAGAAATCTGGGCTGGGGCTTTTTAAAGCCTTAACGACTCCCTACTTAAGCTTTTAAGATCCGTGTTAAATAGTTCATTGAGCATGGCCTGGCATTCAGGATAACAGCGTGCCATTGTAAGCTGATGAGTAACTTTAAGCAAAGAAATTATTTTGTACCTCTGTGCTTTTTCTTCTTGCGCATTTGCTTTGTCTATGTAGATAGTAAAGTCTTTCAGGGAAGGAGTGGTTCGCATTCTGCATGTCTAGTCATCAACACAGCCAACTCCAGTCTCTCCAGAACCTCTCTGGCCTCCTTAATCCTACCCATAACAGCAGCATCTTAACACATTGGCCTCTGTATATACTTGCCTTTCACCCTACTGTAGAAACAGGGGTATAGTATCAGTTACTATTTAAAACTAAAATCTGGAGTCCTAAATTCTGTAACGTAGAAGTATCCATATGCCATGCTTGCATAAACCCTTGCACAAAAAGGTCATTGTACAGAAAACCCAGAGGCCACCAACTGCCCTGGCAACCAAGTGCTAAAGTGTAAGTGTAAAGGGACCAGAGGTGCTTTAGCAGGACAGGAATGTTCCTTTGGCCATGAAAAGTCTCCACGCACAGAAGAAAGCTGGCCCTATCTGACTCTGCTCTAGCCCTTGCAGCTTAAGGGGAGCAAAGATCCCGTTGTCAGAGCGGCACTGCTTGGTGGTCCCCGAGTGCAGCGCTCCTGCCCAGGCCTTCGAAAGCCAGCAGGATTTAGTGCATCCCTCAGGGTGCTCTGGGCCAGTTTCTGATTTTGCAACTTTCTGTTGCCTTCGCTGCATGTAGCAGAGCTCTTAGCTCCGACTGTGTCGCTGGAGTCTTGGGTTTAGAGACAAAGAAATGTCTGGCCTGTTCTATGTAAATAGTCTTGGGGCCTGGGCACATCCTGGTGTCTAGAAAGCAAACAGTATGCTTGGAGCATCTGCCAAGGATCTAGCTCCAAATGTTCCAAATGACAAAAATGTCTGTTCATTTGTCTACCTGCCTGCTTAGGAATGCTGAGAGCACCGGACAGCTACGGGTTTGATGCTCTTGTTTGTTCTGTTACTGTCCATCTGACCTTGCTATTTCACAGGCAATTTGTCAATGCCAGGGAAATCTGCTGCAACAACAGAGGGAATATCTGGTGTCGGTATTCTCCAGCTCCTCAAGAGAACTACCTCATTAGAGAAGCTAAAACATCGCTTTGATTGCTTAGAAGCAAGCCATTTGTTTTGCAAAAATCTCCAAGCAGTTATTCACTTCTTGTAAAATTATAATGCCTGAAGTCTTTTTCTAAAGCAGACTTGGATACTGGAATGACTTGAAATTTGCAGACAATAAAAAGTTTTACAGCAAAGCGGCTCTGATCAGTGTTTCCTTAAGTGAGACAATTAATCTTCTCTGTCAAAATGTCATCAGATTTTGCTGGATTTAAAAACAATAAAATGTTTTACCGGAGAAAGTAATAAAACAGGACATTTCTATAGCTTCACAGATGTTCATAACGCATTTGAGATTTTGCATGCTTTCTTTAGGAAATTTGGAGCTGAGACTTTTAATATACCGAGAGCACATATTTGTGTTCCATAATATCCAAACATTTTGTCACTATCAGCTTTGAGCTCTCTCATAAACTTTGGCAGGGGACATCAAGCTGAAGTGGGATGACTGCTGTCCTGGTATTCTACTTGAGGAAAGAAACCTATTGGAAGATGGATAGCTGTGTCTGCTTTCGGATAGTACCTTTCATTCAAGGATCCTAATGCGATCACAGAAATCCCTGGAGTCTTCCTCACCAGAAATATGACACAGCCTCACTGCTTTCCTGGTGTGTACTTTGCTCATTGTTGCATTGCATCAGGAGTAGCAGAGTCTATCCATCTCTCACCTCTGCGCTGGCTGTTTTCAGGGAATCGCAAGTGACCATAGGTTATAGACCACACTCCCTGCACACAGGGAGAAGGAAGGGCCAGAGAAAGAGTTATCGTGTTCCTGGCCTCCTGGAACAGATGGAAATCCCTTGGGTATCATCACACGTGAGCAGCTCCTACACAGCTGCAGCCTACGTGAGGACCACAGTGACACAGAGAATAAGGGAACAGCAGAGACCCGTCCACCCTCATTCCCATCCTACCCCTGCTACAGTTTATCAAACTAGATCTCCTCCAGCTCACATACTGTTTAATTTAATCTAAAGACTAAGTCTGGTGCCTGATTCCCTGTACTATCTCTTAATATTTTGTGCACCATACGGGACATATTCAAAACATGTACTAGCAATTTACCAGAGTTACACATAGTAAATTGCCAGTGAACTTCCTGTGCAAAAGTACACATAGAAAAAAGTTGAGCAGATTTGCATCATTGACAGGTCTATGGTTGAAAAGAGGTTTTGTCTTAACATCGTACTCACAAGTATATTTGTGATCCTGCTGTAAACGGCTTAGCTAATGTTCCTTAATCACATCTGCTGCCTTGGAACTTCATAGTTCTCTGATTCCTCCTTTCCTCCCCGTGATCCTTCCCCCTCTTCATCTTTCTCCCTCCCTGCTCTTCACATGGCTCTCTCCTGCTGCCCTGTGAAGTGCTTACCACTGAGTACTGGGATTATGACATAGCTGATGAACTGGGAGATTGTGACATCAGAGCAATAAATCACACCTCACTCCTGGCTTTCTTCTGCCTGCTTCTTTCTTCCTTTTCTACTTCTTCTCTCCTAAAAGAAAGAGGAAAATAGTGACATTAGAAAGAAGCATCTTCTCTCAATTTCTCTGCTCCCAATCAGCCCTCTTGGAGGGAGGGGGTGATTTTATTCTTTTGTTTAAACATCTCTAGAATTTGTGATAATAAATTTATGCCCCCCTCTTCAAAGTGAATACATGATACAGTCCTCTATTTTCACAGTAATGGCCATTTGACAATATTCTGACATCTCACAGGCTCACAAAATTTTCCCTCCTTTGGAAAATTGCTAATTATCAGAGTTGCCACAACAAACAAATTCTGCAGAAAGAGAGCAAAGCATCACAGTACAGAGCTCCAGACTGCAGTTGATTTTTTTTTTTTTTTTGCTTAGAAAAACCCTGAAATTTCTGAAAGTCATACCTCCTAGAACATAGTGTCCCATATGTGAAGATGCGATGGGTTCCTGTGCACTTCAGCCATGAGAAAATTTGGATGTGTAATTAATTCAAGTTCTTCATAAATACTGCATTTTAAAATCCACTTACACTGCGCTTTGCTCTTTTATGTAGCATTCTCCAGAATCTGCTTGAGAATATTCATTTTGCCTAATTTCTTGTCCTTATTGGTGCAAAATACTATTTACACACCCCACGCCAAGCTCACTAGCTCTCGCACAGACTAGTGCTTAATATACTGCTGTTATTTGCTGATGTACCCAATTATACAGCTGAATATGTCGACATTAAGTTATGTCTACATGACAGGCATTGATGTGGCTGTTATGCAATACAGATGTACTCAAACCACCTTACAACAAAGCTCAGGCACTACTACCAGTGTAGCCATTGCTGTGCCATGGGGACTGCAAAACCAACCAGAATAACTCAGTAAATACTCCAGTCACTACCCCGTGCCAAACTGGTTTTATCCAGCTCACAATTTAAAGCAGTAGTGGAGATGCGTTGGTACTAAAATGCTGGATTATGAACTATAGTACAGACACACCTTTTGTGCTACTTTTATGTTTCTGTCAATAATGTCCAGCAGAAAATACTGGGAGAAGCAC
The DNA here is from genome assembly GCA_013399365.1 of Pampusana beccarii. Taxonomy (NCBI): domain Eukaryota; kingdom Metazoa; phylum Chordata; class Aves; order Columbiformes; family Columbidae; genus Pampusana; species Pampusana beccarii. The sequence goes on from VWYH01009010.1 coordinate 1,414,699, forward strand.
CGATCATTTACAACACAACTACTAAATGTGCTGGAGCTGGTCTGCCAGGGCCCTTGCTCTTGGAAGAGAGGAACTGGGAGAAATATAAAGCATAAACCAGAAGGTTATCTACTAACAAAACATCCCAGCGTAGTTCAAAATCAATATTAAATCTTGGGCAAATCAGAGAAAATAAAGCAATAAGTAAAACAGGGAAAATCATAAATATTAGAAACCTGTGTGCTAGTCCATATCTAACACCAAAAAAAGTCACTATTTCTACAACATTTTTTTTCTCCAGTATTACAACAGGTTTTTTGCATGGTCTTGTGCAAGATGCATAATTTTTCTCTTCCATGGTGTTAGATAATACTTCCCTACTATAATAGCTCATGTTGCAGGTTGCTAAGTGTCAAAGAGTATTCATTAGATAGGAGTATATCAGGTCCTGAAGAAGGAACAGGACCTGCAAAAAGGCAGATAAAAATGGGCTGAGTCCAGTTGTCCTTGGAGTCAGTGGGAGCTGAGGGCATGGCAGGTGCTCGGATGTTCTCAGGCTCAGTCTCTTGATAAGGAAGCATTTCCCTAACCCAGCATACAGGAAGCAGTTTAGCGTAAGGGCGAGTATTTACACTTTGAATCTGCAGTGGACAAATTAATTGTGAAAAAATGTTGTTTAACTTCTCATTGGCACCACTTCTAGAAAATATTTCAGTAGAGTCAGGACTGATTCTCCTCCTGAGGAATGAGTTCCTGGTAAGGTCTTGGGCAATGTTTGAGTACAGTTCCTAATGGATCAGGTCCTGCGAACAATGGGGTGACAAAGGACAATCCCGCACAAGCTTTGCTGGTTCAGCAAAGGAGAGCAGTTCTCAGATGTGCAGGGGCTGCACCAGCACAGGGGTGGACTTGGGTGTGAAGAGTCTAAGTACACAGTGGCAAAGCTGGAATACAGGGGTAAGCATTAGCAGATGGCTGGGCATGTTATCCCTTACAGCATTCTGTACATTAAATTGAATAAGACACAGTGGGAAACATGGGAAAGTGCCACTGACCATTTCTGTGCACAGACAAGAATCTTCTACTTGCAGTTGAGTTTCCTTCCCTGGCTGTTACCTTTTTTTGCCTTATGTATACCAGAGAATCAACACCTCAGCTTTGCAGCACACTTTGTCATGTCCAGGTAATTAAAAGAATGCCACTGCACCTGGTAGAACTATAAAAATGTCCTTATAAAAGTCTCAGCAGCATTTAATATTTTATTCATTGCTATGTTGTTGTGTTTTGCCTGCAGTAAAACAGCCTCATGGAAGTGAGACACTACCACTCAGGGCTAACAAACATTCTCCCTTCAACATGTTACATTAGCTCCATGCCTTTTTTGTCCTTCCAGTTTTGGATCCTTGTTTTCAACAGTCTTTCTGTGTTTTATTTTTTTCCTTTTCTTTCTTTCTTGAAAGCAAACTTTATTTTGCTGGAAGCAGGGAACCAGAACAAGCAATGTTTAAGCTTTCATCCCTTTCCCATATGTGGAAAACACTGTCTGAAAACTTTATTTCCCAGCGAAATATATTCCATGTTTTAATCTTGTAATGCCTGAATAATTGCCTTCCATATAACATTATCTCATCTGTTAATGAATCAGGAACTAGAAGGAAAAATAAAACAAAGTTTAATATATACAAAATAATATTGATAGTTCTATTACAGAAGGTGTAGAAAGCCAAACCACACAAGCACAGACATAGTTTTTAAAGGAAAATTAGAAAGCTGCCGACACAATCCATTCAAAAATAAATTTTCAGGTCCCCCATAGCTACATGATTGTCTTACAGTCCTTTGGTTTTCAAAATACAGGTTTAGTGTGTTCTTATGTGTCTTCACTTTTTGATATGCTGGGGAATCAAATGAAACCAGCTTTACTTTACAAATATGGATGCTGAAAGTTTAATAGATATTCTCAAGTGATGACATGACTCCAGAATTGAGAGATTTCAGAAAATCACCACCGAGGCCACAGTAATGTTGTAAGATTTAGCATCATTAGTCTATTCAGTTATAGCAAACTCCTTGAGGTTCCCATACACACGGTTCCCTTTAGGCATGCTGCGTTTTTCCATCCAGCAACCTTGTCTCAGAGATAAAGGACCCTGTCTAGGATTTACAGACATCTTATTGCACAAAGGGAAGCAAAAGCAAGTTGGGACATCATGAAATTCCCATCACGTCCTGTGTATGCTCAGATCATCCATAAGAACATGAGTAGTATGTCTGACTCACCCCCAAATCCTGGACATGAGTATACGAGCCACAGGTGGAGATTGTGCCAACAGTGCAATAAGCAACATGACTAACATCGGTCACATGTAGTTTGTTTTCCTGGCCTTTTTTTCAAGGGAAGGACCATGTGTCTTGGCAGGTGCTATTAGCGTTCTTTTTGTATCCAAGAACACAAGCTCTAGGAATTGCACGTGGCACAGGAAGCAGAAGGTGATGACGTTTGTGATGGCCACGAGCGCCTGAGGGAATTTATTACTTACTCTGTGATGGAGCCCATTCCCTGCCCAGATGAGCTGCACTGTCGTTTTGCAGAACCCCATTTATCTAAGGAACGCAGCTGCCAGCTAGGTGTTTAGTCTGAAGGTCTGGGTGATGGGGTATGTCAAGTCCAGCCATTCGAGCATCAAAACTTACATTAAGAAAAAAGGAGAGAAGGCTCAGAAGAAGAAAATTCAGAATGATATTCAGTCTAACCGTACAAAGCTGTGTGACGGTGAAGAGAAATGCCAAGCCCAAGCCAAATCGGTGGCATAGTCAGCCAGAGGCTGAAAGCGCAGTCTTAGGGGATGGTCCACCCCACTGTGATTTTCATCCAACACATTGATAAAACTTTTTAAAAGTCTCAGCAAAAGCAATCTATACTTTCTCAACTAATCTGACACATCTAAACACTAAGTCGTTGTGCTGGTGTGAAAAGCAAAATCCTCATATAGATGGAAAAGGAAAAAAACCCACTCATTTAATTTCATTAAGTACATTCAGTGATAGCACCAATGTTGCCAATTCTGGCCATAAGGTCTGATTATATTCCCTGTTTTTCTGAAAACAAGAAATTATTTTTCATGAGCTACACATGAATGCCTTAAATTTCTAGGTTTAATGATTGCAAAGAAAAGCTTGAAGACATGAAATGGGTGTGCCCATAACCTTAGAAAACCCGAAGGCAAATTGAAAATATGCATTTCATTGTTTTTGATTATCCTTGTGATTTTAAGTCATGCATAACTTTTCTTGGAAGCCTGACTGACAGCTTTTAAATGTTCATATGGGCCTGCAGTGTCCCATGAGGAATGAAATGCTACTGTAAGAGCTGTACCCAGGTGACAGGTATGGGTCAACCAAGCAAACATGAAACATTTCATATTTGCCAGCAATTTTTGTTTCGTGTTGGCAAACATGAGGAATCTGACACTCCTGGTGTTTTATGGGTGCAGAGAAAGCTGATGAAGAGCAAGGCAAGGGGAAGAGGGACTCCTGCCTAACTCAAAAATAGGTGAAAGTTGATCCTGAAAAAAAAAAAGTAAATAAACTGAATCTAACTGCTACCGCTGTGTTAATGAATGGTTGGGAAGACAGCGAGGGAAGGCATGTGTTTATATCGCAGAGCTGGTAATAAGAGATTATTGTTCTCACTCTGATTTTGCCACTGACTCATCCAGCAGGGTTAGGCCTACTTCAGTTCTCACTTCAGAGTAGATTAGACTTAACTATAGACCCAGCTGCTGTCACATTTATTCATGTTGAGTAACACTTTCTTCCCTGGTGACACTGTTTGTGAAGGACAAAACTCCATAGCTCACAGGAGGTAAATGACTGAGCCCCACTGTAGAAATGGAAAGACAGGAAGCATCCACAGCACGGAAGTGCTCTAAGGCTTAGGCAATTAGGTCTATGCCTAATGCATCTCTTAATTAGTTGAGCCGTATGTAGATACCAGGATCAGTTACTGATCTGCTTCTCTCCAGGCTTTCCTTTGAGAACAAATGATCAGGAACTGGGGAAGGTTTGGGAGTTTAGGTTTGCTCAGTTGGCAAGACTCATCCCATGGAGCTGGCTTGGTAACCGAGGACCAGCTAGGCCCTCTTCAATGCTTAACTCTGAACCAGCAACAGAGGGGGTAAAGAATTCACAGTATTTTTTAAAGAGATGCTTCCAAAACCCCTTTTACTTAAGTCTAAGATGCTCTGCTCCAGAACTGAGCTGTGTTTGTATCCCAGTGTAAACTGTGTGTGTAGAAGTTCTGCCAGCCTCGAGTGCACACAGCGTACCAACACCCAGACTCGTTAGCAATCACCGACAGCATGAGTGCGCTGGTCAGTAAACCCTTTTTCATGGTTAACCAAATGTTTGACTGAAAAAACAAAGTGTTAAAATTCAATCAGTTGCATAGATGCTTGGACATCATTTGTTCAGGAAATTATTTGGTTAACAATGATACGTACTATCAACATTAATATATATATTATTTAGAGGTGCCAATTATTATGACATATCTGCTTTTGTCAATGCCTGTAATGTGCCATGTCTCCATTCCCCCAGCACCATCCTTTGTAGAATGGCTGTAGATGTGTTAGTAAGCATGAGATTTAGAAATCAAATTTCATAGACATCTGTTATAATTGTATTATTGTGGCTACATTGTTTAAATATAATAAGTGAACTTTTCTCTTGATACCTCCTCAGATTTCAATAAACTACATGTGGAGTGAATTCAGGCCAATGTCTCATTTGTGATCTTACAGAGGCCCTTACATTTTTACTTCTGATTGAAGACATTTCGCATAATCTTCCTTTGCTCAGTCATCTCAAAGAAAACATTGCCTTGCTAGACTTTCCAGTTCCTAAATTATCTAGTTCACATTTATTGTCATTATTCCAGTACACACACACATAATAAAAAAAAAAAAAAAAAATCAGGCTGGGCAGCTAAAGATCATCTGGTATTAAACACACACTTCAGAACTTATAGCCGCCATAAACCCCTCACCTTAATGCTTACTGGCTCAAGAACTTCATGTCCACCTTTTATTACACATCCATAACTCACAGCAACATAAAAACACATTATTGTTTTTCCTGATAATTTTGCCATCCTGCTGTTTTATGAGCCAGTTGGTTGGTCTGCGAGTCCGTGCACCAGGTACTGTATCTTGATGAAGGAACTGGATTATTGCCAAATAAAACAGTCAGACTACTATTATGGCTAATATGCTGGAAGTGTTTGCAATGGGTTTTTAAATAATCCTCTGCACTTATATTGCACCATTCATCCTGAAGCAAACCAAGGTGCTGTGGAGGCTGATAATGGGTCTTTTTGCTCATTGCTAAAATGTAACTGCTGCTAAGCTGGAGAAAGAGTGACCATCTTGCACAAACAGCATTAGCAAGTGCAGTAGGTAATGAAGCAAACAATAATATTGCCATTTGAAATTGCAAGCTAATTACTTGATTTGCAATTTGATGAGGACATAAGAGCTGATATGCTGCTGCTTATAAAAATATGCCCTGAAGTATTTTTGGGTCGTTTCATCACTTGTGAGTGACGGCATTTCCACCAGCATTAGGTTCCCTGTCATCACACTTGGCACAACATTTCCAGCTGAGCTCAGGGACAAGATTGTGACTTGGGCAGTGAAAAGTTTAATTTCTAGCAGCGTACAAGTTTCTCTAGAAAAATTCCCAAGCAGTTGAGGTACTTGTGAAGCCCAGCTCCCTTTGGCTTAGGAGAACTTGAGCATCCACCTCTTTACTCACTACAGCCCAAACATATGATAGGTGTGGGAAGGTGCATGACAGGCAGCCTTCAGCCAGGGATGTGTGGGCGCTTCGCTGATGTCTGAGTTGTAATGCAGATAATACCACACTATTTAACAGTCAGTGAATCTTGCCTAGATGTAGTAGAAGGATATGTAGCGTTCTACTGGACTTGGAGTGATGCATCATTAGTGCATTCCCACAGTCTGCTCTAACTTCTGCTTTGGGGCTGGCTCTGCTGTGTTCACTTAAAGGATAGAAGACCAGAGTTGAATATGAGGAAGGTGAGAAATTTTTCTATTAAGTCATCTTTGATTCACTGTGTTGCTATATGTAGTTATGAAAAAATTTAGATAGTTCTTAACAGACTGTCCATATCATGTTGCATATATACTCTATCATTATATGAATGGAAATGTACTGCAAGTGAAGGCATACACCAAAGATGAAATCTTGTTTACAGGGAAAATATGGGAAAAAGTCACTACAGAAGTAGTGGTTTCTGTCAAAACTGGATCCAACACCAAATTCTTTGCAAATTAAAGATTACCTAGACCTTGCAGTTCAGTGCCATTTTTGAAGCTAAGAGCCCAACTCAGTTACGATTTGCCCAACTGGACTCTCGAGACCTAGGGTAAGAAAGGTGCATTCCTAGCAGATGGATAAAAGCTGGATTCATGGTACAGGCTTTAGATCCATTAGAGTGAGCACTAATGTCCCAGGACATCTTTATCTTAACACCAGTCTTCTCCCCTCACTCACAGTACTGTATTTTCTCCCTGGATCCCATGCATCAAGCATGGTATGTACAACAGTTTCAGATGGTGCTTGTTTTCTGTGCTTAACTGAAATAATTAGGCAAATTATTCAGCAGGGTGCACAGGGATTTAGGAGTAGGATTCCCATTAATACAACCAGACATACATGGCTAAATCTCTGCACAGTATTGCCTTAATAATATTTTTAACTCTGATAGTTTGTTCTGTCCATACAGAGATGCTGTAGACAAACTGAAGTTAAAGCTTCCCAGATTTTAATCACTCACAAGTCAATATTCCCTTTCTTCAGGTTACTTAAGCCAGAAGAAACCCTGCGATGTTGCATCACAAAAGGACAATGTGCCAAATTAAAAGCACTGTAATAGCTGAAACCAATTGCTATTGATCAGTCCTTTGTAGGCTGATAACTGCTCTCTGGAAATGAATCTCAGAAATTCCTTAGGAGTCAACACTGACTGATGAAGCCATTTACACATGATAACAAGGGATACCTGTGCTGACTTGGCATTCTTCCTGATTTAAATACGTCAGAAGGTACCACAATAGCAGAAAAGTGGAGATGGGGACTAGAGACATCAACATTAGTTTGTGTCAGGTTAGAGAGTACAGAATAGCTTGTCGCTATATTGTAACTCAAGCAAGTAAAGGGATATATGGGAACATTGGCAGAAAGACACCACCAACTAAGGTATTTAGCTTTAGTGGTGAACTTCTTAACTATTATTTTGGTTGTTTAACCACTGAACACGCTGCAAAACATACCAGTGGTGCAAAACAAATCCCCACCGAATACCAAACAGGTACCTCAGGGTGTAAAGACAACTTACAACATTACCGCACCACCATCCAGATAGCTTCAGAGTCACATGCAAGAATCATTTACTGAAGGCTGTGATGGATGGGAGGGACTGATTCACAGTAAGGCAGCATGAGATATTTGCCTCTGCCATCAGGATGGCTCAGCTCTCCCATCACAGCTACTGCACTGCTCCAAACTGACACCCAGGGAATTAAGGACAATTGAAATCAGCGTTTGTCCGCCTCGATCCATTGAGCTCCAGGTTGCAGCAGTTCTGATTCTGCTTGATGAAAAGCTGAGCTGTCTTTGCAAGAGGGGGCAGAGGTGGGAGGGAATGACTCCTGAGAGAAGGAACCACAACAGTTGGTTGCAAGGCAAGTCATCACCATGTGTGAATCAGAGCACCTATTCTGTATTATTAGATCTCTGCAAAACCATTAAAAGAAATAAAAGGATAAAGCAGTGGGGGATTTGTCTAGCTAGCAGAGTCTTAGCTCAGAGTTATGAATCACAAAATTATAGAATCGTTTAGGTTGGAAAAATCCAACCATTAACCAAGCACTGCCAAGTCCACCACTAAACCATGTCCCTAAGCACCACATCTACACATCTTTCAAACCCCTCCAGGAATGGTGACTCCACCACTTCCCTGGGCAGCCTGTTCCACTGCCTGACAACTCTTTTGGTAAGGAATTTCTTCCTAATCTCCAATCTAAACCTCCCCTGGCACAACTTGAGACCGTTTCTTCTCATCCTATCAGTTCTAACTTGGGAGAAGAGACCAACACCCTCCACGCAACAGGAGGCCATGGTTAATGTAGAGCGCGTTGTTTGGCAACGAATTAATACAGTAAAACCTCAGTTAGTTTCTTTTTTGGGTATCCAGCTGGACACCACAAACAAAAAACCTGACTACATCATGCAACTGTGTTGTGCTTTTACCTTCTAAGGAAGATTGGTTTCCATTAGATTACAAGGTAATTACATACAAATGTAACTTGTTGTTATTACAATTCTTTCCAGTTTTCCATTAGCAAAACATTACATACTAACAAAACTATTTATTTTAACATGAGATTTCTACTCTTTTATGAAACCTATCGTTTTAAACTGTTTTGCAGAGCTACACAATAAATTAATTTAGTGCATTAAACAATAACAAATCTGACCATGACTGAATAGGAATCCACTCACAAACTGAAAAAGTGAAATAGCAAATAAAGGACAGACTACAAACGAAATGTTGTTCTACACCAGTTTCCAGATTATACAAAATTAGCTTCTATCTAAGTTGTTAAAAACAAAAAATGTTTTCAGGAGCAAGCACCTTGGATCAAAGATCAATGCACAAGAAAACAAATTGCCTCAGAATGTGGTAAGACAGTTTAATAGAATAATTTTACAGCTAGCAAGCCTTACTGTGAAAGAAAAGTGATTTAAAAATATGAAATTGATAAAAATGTCTTTTGGATTGTCTCACAAATGCTCAATCTTTGGTGACCACCAAAACATGTGTCTGAAGAAATAGAAGCTTTACATCTTTGGCATCTCTAAGGCAGATCTATCTGCTAACAAGAGTGCCACATTGGAGAAAAATAGGATCCAACAGGTATGCACACACATACATATCTATAAATGCTAAAACCAGTATTTCACTTTATAACATGCCACATTAGGCTATGTATCAAAACTAGCACCTAGGCCTGGCTGAGATGAAGGTCCCAGCATGGTAACTGCTGTATAAATAAACAGCTCCACTGGCCTCTAACAAAGGATAGAAGAAAACAAATATTAGGGCTCTGACTCACACAAAGATGGCAAATGACTGGAGTGATGCACCTCTGAGTCAGCTCATACCTGCTTCAGCTCCGTTTGACTCGTGGCCACAGACTCATTGTCATCAGTAGCCCAGGCTAAGCCACCTCAGCATGACCCAGAGCAGCTGAGACACACACAAAAACTCCACTCCCCATGCCTCCCTGGGAAGCTGCTAAATATAGGCAAAGACACACACCTGAATGTAATTCTCTAATTTCCTCTATTTTAGAAGTGGGGAACTGAATGACAGAAAGACCAGTAGTTTTCTCAAGGTCACGGAGGAAAGTTTTGGCATAAGCAGAAAATTAAGCTGTACTTGCTGAATCAGATCTTTCAGAGAAGCCCATCCTATGGATGGGGAAACCAAGACTCAGAGTTAAAGGGGCCTGGTAGGCCATAGGAACACCAAGTTTTATAAAGAATATCATGAGTGACTCTAGATTTTGTGGCTTGCCACTTTTTGTAGAGGGCTCTGATCTCTGCCAGCACATCCAGCTAACGATGGAGCTGTGTTCAAGTGACACAGCGACTCTCAGTCCCCTGTAAGCAGCCAGAAAAATGAACTCCTCTGCAAATGCAATGGCCATTTATTAGCTCAGGAATACAAAGGAGGGACATAAAGCTAACTAATTACATTTGATGGGGGCTTTTTGGATCTGAGTTTCAAAATAGATTGGGAACGGCTGTTTATTGTGAAGACTCCAGAAAGAGATTAAGGGCAAAGGAGAAACAAGGATGTTGCTATTATTTACATTGTTTGGGCACTGGCCATTGGAAACACGTTTCTCATTGAGTGATTAACAGTTGTCCAGCACAAAGAGCAAATAAAAACCTTGTCTAACTCAGTCAACTGCATTCTCTCTGGTCTTGCTGCATTAAATCATGTGAAACTGGCTGCTTTATTTACTGCTGCTCCTCAATATCATTAGTCTGCTGTGATGTCATGTTTCAAAATCAGGAATAATTAAGAAAACATAAGAGATCTTTAATTAAAGTTCTTTTCTCTTGAAAATCAATAACTTTAGGCTTCATTTAGCTCGCTGTAGATAGATTCACATGCCCGAACAGATGAAGTTACCAAAATCAATAGAGCTTTGCTGAGGCACAGGGGGTCAGTCTGTGCAGAGCTCCTCTGACTTCATGAGCAAAGCACTCGCTGCTGGGTCCGAGCTTCCATCTGCATTTGGGTTTAAAAAGGTTTCTCAGCTCTGGAATACACTACGAAAGCCCTTGATTAAATCATTATGATGCATAATTCCCTGGCATGCCAAGAATCTAGTCCCAAATTGATACAAAGGCAAGTCTGCTAAGGACGAATGGGTATTCTGGGGTTTTATTGTGAAAACTCAAAATACACAGAGCTTTTGCTATCGAGTTTGCTTGCTGTTGCTACTGATAGCCACTAAAATGCCTCACGGATTAAATGCAATCACCTTCTCTGTTTCCTAATGAAAGACTATCACCGTCCCACTCCTGTTTCATGAAGGTTTTGTGTGGGCTCAGCACTTCTTCCCTGGCTTTACTGGGTGAGACACCCAGCACAAGACAATCCCTGCTCCCAACTGAGGCATTTAGGTGTTGCTTCGTTCTCTACAACAGTCAGCACAAATAAGTAAATGCTTTGCATTGAGATTATTTGGAAGGGTCTAAAAGAATCTGGCTTTCTGAAAGACGGAGCATCATTACTAACATGCTTCAGTGTCCGTCCAGGCTTAATTCCTTTAATGAACCACAGGCTCTATACACAGCCATAGCAGTGAAGTGATGGGAAAATATAATTCAAAGCACAAAGCACTGCAAATTTATATGATTAAAAATGAGCTCAAAAGTAAATTTCTTTCTGCTTTGGTTAAAGAATGGCAGCAGGCTTGGATAACTAGTCATGGTAGCATCAGCTTCCTTCACACTTATTTAATGGGATGTCATTTCACTTTAAGAGATTGAAGGGATAGTATTACATGGTCAGACAGCATAGCGATAAATGTGGTATAAATACCTGGGGAGGCAGATTAGTTAGCTATTTCTGCTCACAGCCTTCTCCTAGGAGCATAGAAACGCCATCTCAGCACGCTTTTTTGGAGGATCAGAAAATCATAATAAACACGAGGATAAAATATATATTATGGGAGTTACAACTAATTTCTTGCTATAATTTGCAGCAATTTACACCTAATCCTTGTGGGTTTGAAAATACTGCACAGTGCAAACAGCAGAGTGTCTGCTGAAATAGTGCAAATCAGAAGAATGAGAAATGCAGTTTGGAATAAAAAACCATCCAGAAGGGTTGTTTGGAATATGCGATTCACAAGTTCTCCCTTGCAGTTGACTTATGCAGGAGGTTTAATTCTGCTATTTGCAGTCCAGTTTTTTAGGCTATACATGGATGGAACAAGCTTCATAATATCTGCTTTTGGACTTTAGAAAAGTCCTTCCAAACAGCAATGTAGTCTGTGTCTTCCTCATATGTTATCACTACAACATTTTCATGCAAATACACATTTGAGAAGGTAGTAAAATTGTAGCACAATTACTGAATTAGGGTTCATAAATGTGGTTTAATATAAATATTTATTTCCAGCATATGAAAATTACTGAAATCACATTACACATTAATTTCCTTAAACATAATTACTATTCTGGATTGACTATAAAAGAGGAAAATATCTGTGCACTATACATGTTTATTTTTGTCCATTTTTATAACTTAAAATAATTCAAAACAATTTGAAAGGGGAATAAAAATAAATGTGCCCCCAGACTGGAACCCTGCATAGAAAACAAACTAAAGACGAGTTATGAACCTCCATGAAGAGTGATTTATAGCAGAAATACTAATGTTGCTACAGCCCTCTTTTATAGGGTCATCAACAGAGGGGATATCATAAAAGGGGGGTAAAATGATTTATTAGAAGAATACATTATATTTTAAAGGAAAGATACTTAATCTATGAATCACTAACACTTGACTCAGTGCAAAGGTTTCTAGTAGTAACAGGAGCAGATGCAGGCCTGATTTAAATGAGGAGAAGCACAGACCCAAGGCCATTCCTGAGAGGGCTGGTGTTGAGGACTGCAGACCTCTGAGGCATCCAGGTAAATTGTACCTGGTGAACTGAGCTTGAATTTAAAAGCAATTTATTTTAAAAACATGACATACATAAGCTTCCCTTGGAAAATCAAATAGCAAAGAAAAGCATGGCTATCTGTAAACTGCTAGTAGCCTTAACGAATAGCTGCAATTCTTTCTGAAGGCACCTGAAGGAACTGGACACCTATATCCTACTCACGCTCAGTGGAAACTCTCTACCTAAATCTTGTTTGTACTTTGAAACTCCCACCCAGTGGGATTCTCTTAATGCTGAGGCTCAGTTATGTTAGTGAAATGCTGTCTCACCACATTTTGAGCATCCCTACCATTTAAAATAGCTTTAAAGCACTGCTGCAGCTGATGGTGAACGCCTGTCTCTCCTGATGGCATTATGTCTTTGCAAGACACGGATCTGAACCAGAGCTGCAGGTCAATACACAGCTGGACTTCCCACACATTTACGCTGCACATGCCACAGCAAAATGAACCAAAAGTCAAGACCATCCTTGTTTTGTGCGTGTGAGGGACACACAAAGTTTTGGCTGTCACACTGAGGTGTGAGCTCTTGACTTCTTATTTCATGAACACTCACAAGCAGACCTTTTCTTTTTTTTCCTTCTTGGAGCAAGTATTTTCAGCAATGAAACTGGCTTCAGGAGACAGTGTTTCTGCTGGCATCTGTAAGATCTTGCTAGGCTTCTACCAAGACATTACTTGTTCATGTTCCACAGTTTGGGAAGCTTAGGGAGTCTTGTGTTTCTGTGGCTCACTGCTGACAACTATGGCTATTTATTCAAATTCTCCTAATCCTAGATAAACATTTGGAAAGGCTTATGAGAATGTAGAACATGTGTCTACACACGTGCATATGATGACACATGGCATATACATATTGGAGCAGTGTGCCTGGCTGCCCCCTTGACTCATGATGATGAAAGATGCGGGGATGCTGAGAAAGCCAAGTTCTGAGCTGAGTGAGGAGGCAGCAGCTGAACCCTGAGGAACACAGCCAAACCTGTCCCTTCCTATAGTCCCCTGGTGTCACTGGAGTGCTATAGAGGAGTCTTAAGGAGAATGGAATAGCCTTGGAGAATTCTTCTCATGCTTGAGCAATGGAGAACCAGGGTGTTCATCTTCATATGAACCATCCTCGCAGCCTTTGCTGCATAGTGTTTTGGGAGCAGGAGAGAGCTTATGCTGGAACACACAGAATATAAGCTGGCTCTAAGTCTCTGTTTCAGTTGCTACATAATTTAAAGTCCAGGATCCTGCTGTTTTGTCTCCATCCTTAAAACATTAGGAGATGAGCTGAAGTGGTTTAGAATGAGCTGCTCCCAAAACTTCTTATGGAGATGACCTTTCCAAGCTTCGGACAGGAGACGTTGGTGCTTCCCGGCTGACAGAATTCTTCAGGAAACACAATGTCATTTATTAATTTAGATAATTACTGGGGCTGAGTCCCAATGCAATTGTATTTTACGTCTTTGCTACATTCAGAACACATGTATTTTAGTTCTTTGCTGCAACTAGGTGGCAGCACTCCACTGGGCAAACCTGCCTCTGATTTCAATGCCAACGAACCATTTCAACCCACAGAAAAGCCAGCTTGCATATTACAATGTATAGGAAAACAGAGGGGAAAATGAAAGTCACCAAAGCCTCCTGAAGTCTTTCATTAGGGCTGTGCAGGACAGCTGGAAAGCTACAAGTGAACTGAGCCGTTCTTTTGCAATGAAATCCAATACCACACAAAAGTCGTCCCGGTTTGGACGTCAAAAAGGGAAGAAAACCAGAAAAAATTCTGTAAGAATTTTCTCAAGGCCTCAGACAGTTTCTTCAGACAAAGCGCACAGTTCCCACATTCACCTGGAACTGGAAGAAGTCTGGTGAGGGAAATGCAGTACAAATTAGCTCAACTAAGCTGTTGTTGTTTTGGCTTAGTTTTGTCTTGAACACAATGAGATAACATCGTCTCTCACAAGTCAATTTTATGAGGATCTGTCACCTCAGTTCCCATCTGTTCTGGAAAATAAGCCTTTTTAGGTTAGGGTAGGATGTGGAGTCAAATCCACAGAGCACAGATTTAAATTAAAATATTTGAAGCCTTTTGCTATGCTGGGTAGCGAGGAGAGGGTTTGCATTTGAGATTCCAGGTCAAGCTTGTTTCTGTTTCCAGCCCTTTATTAATGCTTACAACTACAAAATGTGAATAAAGTCTGGTAGGAGAAAGGAAGGTTCTGCCTAGTGTAGAAAATGTGAATCAGAGCATTAAAGTGTCACGATACAAGTAAGAAATCCCAAAGCTGATTTCTTACAGTGCTCAGAGCTGGCCATTAGAGCTTGGGAAGATTGGGCTATGCAGTCTGGTCTGACTTTTTATGCGTATAGATATATAAACTGTCGTTGCTGCTAAGCATCCAACACTTGGAATTGCACCCTCCGCTATATGCTATTGAAAAGCAAATGTGTCTCACATTTTAGTCATAGACCTGGGGCAGCTTCAGCAGCCACATCCTGAGCTCTGGTCACCGGTGTCACAGTTTGCTGTTAGAGATGTCTGCTCAGAGCTGTCACCCCCTCCTGGGAGCCCAGCGCTCAGCTTCACCTATAGCCCTTTCAGTGACCAAGAGACTGCAAGTGGCAGCATTTGCACCAAAATTGCCAAGGTAGTAACACATTTCTTTCAATAATGGTGACATATTCATAGCCTTATTTCATCACCCTCCTCAGAATCCTAACCATTCCACTAATGGAGAAATATCTGCTTCTGCCTGTGCTCTGCGATGGTGAAGAAAACAACACTTGTCTCCCTAGGTACTGTTCGCTGTTCTCATATTTAACTATTACCTATATTCACAAAGAATACAAAAAACTTTTCATTAACCAATTATTAAGAGAGTCAGGAGTGATCTATAGCTTCACAGACTGTGTTATGTAGAAAAAAGGATTCTTGTGATTTTTCCTTGAGTACCTCCCTCCACCCTGTTTGCAGCAAGCACTTGGCAGGAGGGAAGCTGGCTGAGTAGAGCAATGTAGCAATGTCTTCCCCTGCCCCAGACATTTCTGCTCAGATTTAGCTGAGTTGGGAAGAGTTAAGGACTGTCACATCCTTTTTTTTTTTTTTTTTTCTCCCATTTGCATTCCTCATGAAATACTGGCACTTTGCTGAAATCACTGAATGTAACAAAGGCAAAGCCAGCCCAACAGCTCTGCCAAAGCAGCAGCTGCAGGTATTGGATAGAGGACGCTTCTGAACCTCCAAAATGAGCTTTGGTAGGAACGTGCATGTGTATGGAGAAGGGTGAGATAGCTCTAGCTTCCCACCCCGGCCCATTCCCCGTCCTAGCATCACATCTTTCCCTGGGGGAAACACTGAACATGAAAATTCTTCCAGCTCACGCTGCTCTCCTAAACCATTCTCTCCCAGAGGCGAACACAGCACCAAGACACCTCTTTCTTTGCTTCCAAGAGAAAGTGAGGGAAATATTTTCTTGAATCCCTGAAGTGATTGACGCCTGTGCTGTGCTAGTGATAGACTGTGCATGGAGGATTACTATTCTCGTTCCGAGCCAGACTCACCACACACAGAAGTAAAAACCTGAGAAGGAACTGGAAACTACTCTGGTCTACTCAAGGGGTTTCTGCAAAACTGTGATGTCAGAGCAACAGCATACACATTTTTGGGGGGAGGCTAGCTAGGGTTAGTAATATACTGACACCAGAGCTGTATCACAGTCTGGATATGGTTTGCTTTAGTATGATCAGGTGCCAGGGTTATCCTGGCATCTGAGACCAGAGCCCTGTGCTGGCCACCAGGCACACAGCCTTGATCATCATCCAGAGACCTGAGCATCCGGGGTGCCTGGGACTGGAAACAGGCTCACTGCCATCCCTGGAGCAGGGAAGAGCTGCTGGTGTCTGGGGCTGGGAATGCCTTTTGCTTTCAGAGAAGGAAAAGGCGTGATTGGGACATGGGTCAGAAGTAGAGGCATGAAGAAAGAGAGATGGAAAAAGAGAGAGGTCTCCAAACATCAAATTGCTTGCTGCTCTGAAGCCTTTGCAATGGGGTGAGGTTCTCTACAGACACATCCCGACCCTCTAATAAGATCAGTTGGCCTCAGGAGAAGAGATTAGTAAGGAAAGAGTGGGCTACGCACCCCCACCCCTTCTCCCAAAACATAGCTGCCTGACCGAAAATTTGAATCTAAGAGCAGCTGTTATAGGTATCATGATACTTCTTTGTTACCTGTCATGAAAGATTCAGATGGTATCACACATCACTAGCTTGGCCCCGTATTCTCCACCCCATGTTCTGACACGCTGACTGCATTAGCATTGTCTTTTAGACTAATACTGTCTTTCACAGCAGAACTCCCCGTGGGGGAAAGAAATCTTTGAAGCTACTCATTCAAATCTTCAAAGAAGGACCTTGAAGAGCACGCATAGAGAGACTGTGGGAAAGTTTGGAACAGGGGATAATGCTATAAAGCTGGCTTTCCCCTTTTTCCGTCCATACTTGTACCACTGTTGTGCTCCCACTTTTTGCAGTTATGTAAATCTCCCAGAGTGCTGAAGAAAGTTTATCCATTCTTCCACCTTGTTGGAAATGTCTGCCAGTTTCTTCAAAAAGTTGTGAACCAGAAATAACTCATAAACCTGCAATACAGATTGCAGCCTTAAGCCGTGGCAATGAAGAGATTGGGGAGGGGGAAGAGGTGGTGGTGGTGGCTGCGTGCTCCTCTAGTATACACTTTTTAGACACGTTTTTTCAAGCCAAATGCCTAAGTTTTTCTAGCGTTACGTAGTAAAAGTCCCTAGAAAATGCCAATTTATACTGTTAAAGAATGTGGAGAAAGCTGGTAGTTTAGTTGTGAAATCATACTATTTAGAGAAATAAAATAAATCACTCAAGAAGACATGTTTTTCCCCCACCGAGGAGACACTTTCATTTCCGCTGTGACATATTCCACAGCCCACACAATCATTAAGTCACTAGGTTTTTACAGGAACTTCTGTGTAAAAGCAAAAAAATTCCATTAAATCAGACAGTACAAAGCTGTGTGCGTGTTCTGTGGCTGCTCATTACTGACCCTGATTAAGAGCACTGCACTGCTCTCTGCGTTTCTTTCTAAATGGAAACTGCCGAGTTCTACTACGTTTATTACTTAGCTCAAGATTATCTGCAATATGTGCTTCAGGAATCACATCGTGGACCAGCCCAAACCAGGGTTGCTCATGTCTTGCGAAACATTGCATCTTCGCTGCAAGACCAAACCGAGGAGGCTCTCAGACCGTTTTTGGACAGGATCGATATCACCTCTGTAGCTGTTGCCAAGAGAATTTTCAATGGTGTCATGGAAGAAAAATTTGCTGACGGAAATACTAACTGGGGGCGAATTATGACCATATTTACATTTGGAGGTCTTCTCACTAAGAAGCTTCAAGAGCATGGAGTTCAGCTGACTGGAGAGGAGAAGGAGCAGATTTCTTATTTCATCACAGAGTACATAATAAATAACAAAGCTGAATGGATAGATGCGAACGGTGGCTGGGTAAGTTTCTCATTTTCCACCAAAGTCTAGATAAGGAGATTTTGTTTAATTAAGGAAAACTATTGTTTCAGACACTGTCAAAATAATTTTATTCCATGTTTTATTTGGTGGTTTAATATTTGATGTCTGGAGTGTCTCCTTGAGACTTACAGTGAAAGCTTTGCTTCTGCTTTAAATAGAACAATGCTAAAACACAACTTTATTTTCTAAAAGGCACCTTCCTGTAGCAGTGAAAACCCTAGGCTTAGTCTTGAATCCCAGGATAGTATGATAATTCAGGTTGAGAGGTAACTTAGGAAATCATCTGGTCCAGCCTCTTGCTCAAAGCAAGTTAAACTACGCATGCCATGAAATATCCCATTATTAAATAGAAAATTAAGTGGCATTCTGAAGTTAGTGCAGCAGTTTTGCTTCCACAGAAGATCTGGTTCAAAAACTCCGACGTTCAAAGTAAAGGGAAGAATACACAGGTGTGATCCTCATGGCTGAAGTCAGTACTTTTGCTATGGATTTCAACAAAGCCACTATTTAATCCCCCAAATCAGTTTTACTTAAACCGAGTCCAATTTGGTTTAAATCTTTTTTTATTTGTTTGGACTGAGATAATCCCAGAATTTCCACGTATCGATGGCCAGTGCTGAGAAAAGCATTTGTCAATATGTGGATCATTTTGCCAAGCTGCTGGAATTCCCTTCTGCCAGCAGAGGGGAGGTCCCTTTTGCTTTGCAGTTTCATCGCGCCAATACCTTTTGCACAGAATCGATGACATCAGAGTCAGTTATTTCCCTGGTACTTTTTTCCTTCACCTAGATGTAAATGTTACTTTCTCTTTCCACCGCTCTCTCGTCCCACTTCTACTTCCTATTTGGTTTACTTTTTTCCATCATTCGTTTTCTAGAGTTTTGCCTTTTTTTTTCTTTTTTTTTTTCTTTTGGCTTATTTTGCTCCATTTCTGCCTGGTAGCAGTAAAAAAACCCAAGGTGACAGTGAATCATGAACCTTTGATGCACCAGATTTACTGTAAAGGCTTCTCTCTCCATCTCTTTGAAATAGAGTCAATTTTATTTATGAGAAGTATCAACTCCTGGCAACATTCTGTCAAAATACGTGGGTCATCCTAGTAGAATAAGGAGGCTTAAAGGAAGATACTTGAAAGTATATTACTACATCAGAAACATTGTACTTGTATCTTCCTTTAAGATGTGGGCTTAGATGATATAGTTCACATTCATTTTCTGTTTACACAGGGAGGGCACAGGCTTGACTTGGAAATAAAACAAACGTTCAGCAAGGTGCAGCTATTTTCAGCTACTGTTTTAAAGCCCTATTCATCTTTCGGAGGTTGGGCTCTGAAAACCTGGCCCTCCCTGCACAGTGCTGTAGCCACTCTGTTAACCTGACACTAGCAGAGAGTGGGGTGCTTTTCCTAAATGTTATTTTTAAGCTGTCCCTAACTGCGGGTGTTCTTTTCCATAGGAAAATGGCTTCCTAACAAAGTTCGAAAGAAGATCACTACTGTCTTTCTCCAAAATTACAGCCATGTTCATAGCTATTTTTTCCTTGTTGAGAGAGTACTACTGAAATAAATGGACCTTCATGTAGAATCTAGATATTGCCACAAGCTTCATTGCCAAGCTTTCCTCCAAGCAATATCAACGAGAAAATCATATCCTTCCATAATTTGTTTTTAATTTATTTGTATTTATTTTGACTAAATACAATGTTTAACATGCTATCCTAATGGCCAAACCCGAATATGAGATCCCTCCAAAGAGGAATCGGCACAGCATCGTGCAGCAATTCAAGTCACCCTTTCCAGTCAGGATTGCTTCGAGGGAGAGATCGTTCTCCACATGCAGACAGCTCTTGGAATCTCTGTCGCAACTCCATGAAAGGACATTGTTTTACTGAAATACAATCCAATGGGTTAAGAAACAAGTTTTAATGTCATTTGTTTTGTAAATGAAATACTACTGTAATGCATTTTATTGCAACCTTCGTATAAGCAAAAGGAGGGGGGATTTCTGTGAAGAAAAAGGAAAGGCAAATTCCAGTGTAAAAGTGGGTACAAGTTACTGACACAGACTAAGCGATTTTTATGGGAAGAACAATTTGTGGAAGCTAGCAACTTAAAAATGTGCACTCACTTACTGTTAATGCAATGGTATGTGTTTCTTTGTTGTATTTTTTAATTTGCTCATATCTGCACTGAATGTTCTTTCAAATTTGTGTAATGTCGTCATCTGGCTGAACTTTTTTTAAACTAGATGTTTCAAAATAGGCAAGTACAAAACATTTTTTAAATGAGAAATTTGTGTAAATACACTAATACTTTTGAAAAATACATTAAAATATGTATTTTAAAGTCTTATGATTGGTCTCATTTCTTTCAGAAAAAAATGGAGGATAGGAAAAGATCTACCTGAGTAAGAGAACTCTTAGAAAAGCTATCACAGTGGTCCTGGAGAACCCAAGTAGTACATGCGTTTGACCTGAAGTCTACAGATGTCAAGACTTTTAATTTTCTGCAGTATTTCTTAAGTATTATATATAGCTTGTATAAGAAACAGATAACTTTTGGCAAAATAAATGAACTGGGTCAGCCCTGATGACAGTAATTAGTGGTTTGGGATATGCTGCAAAACGCAGCAAGTTCATGAGAAGGACCCAACAGACTTACAGGCTTTTATAGTTCAGGCCAACTGTTGTTTTGACTCAAATTCTATCTGCTTTTAAAGGTTCAACAATAGTTCTTCAATAATTCATTCTAGAACAGTTTTCTTTAGCTGTAGTGCCTCTCCTACATTAGGCAACCTAGGCTGGGTCTAAAGAGTCTTTTTCTTTTGTAGACGTGTAGGGAGATGAACCAAACTGAGGCAGCAGTTGCCTGGGGTACACAACAGCATTATTCTAGGAGACAAATCCTCTAGAACAACAAGGCTTTATAATAACAGGAGAATGAACCAGCCTCCTTCTGGTAACAGGTTCTTCATCTCTCATCTCAACATAAGTTTTTTACAGTAAGAACAATAATTTATGGGAACAACCTCCCCTGGGACACGGTAGAGTCCCAGTCACCGAAGGTTTTCTAGATGTGATTGGGCAGGGTGCTAGATAATCTCATCTGGGCTCCCTTTCCCATGAAGGTTGGACCAGGTGATCTCTCGAGGTCCCTTCCAAACTGGGCTATTCCATGATTCTGTGCTCTGACTTGGTGTGTTCAACCACACCACACTGATGCCAACATTTGCTAGAACCTGTATTGTGCCCTTTCTCTCTTTCTCTCTCTCCATCTCCAATGAAAACAAAGATTATTTAACACGTATAGCAGGAGTTCTGAGATAAATTTTGCTGCTGTTGAAGAACAGATGGCAGCTTCCTGAGGAAAAGGGGGCTGCTAGAGGGAAATGCCCACCCCCAGAACATCTATGGAGGTTCCTGTCACAAATGACATTTCAAACATATTTAGATGTATATTTATTTATTTGCAGTCTAGGTCTTCCTAAGAACACCAATTCTTATTTAGTTCCTTCTTGTGCACTATTATAAGCACATATTGTAGTGGCTAAAACCAGTCTATTAATAGCACATTCACTTCCTTTCACACTAATCTAGTAACCTATTTTATGCTAGGGAGTACAATCTTCAAGTTAAATATCAAAGGCTAACCTAGCCTTTTCAAAATCTAGGAGACACAATGATCTTAGAACTTGCCTTCATGGTAAGGCCTGGACTTAAACAGAAGCCTGGATCATTACCAGCCCAGAGGGCTCCAGATTATCTTCACCAGGACAAAACCTCAATTTGCTCTGCATTTAAGAGCAAGAACAGTGATGAGATACACAACCTGGATGCTAACAGGACTATTAGCTAAGTCTTTTTATATAGTATAGATACGCTTTAACTGTCAAGAAGTTAACTGTCCATGACACTGAGCAGTGTCCCAGGCCCCGGGTGCCGCTGTTTCAGGGATCCTTACAGCTGCCAGGTGACACACAGGAGAGCACTACACTGCGTCTAGAGCGAAACACGAGGTCAAAGAGCTGCAGGGCAGCACAAATGATAACTTAATGTGCACAGGAGCTAAACTGAGATGTCACCAAACGCCACCGAAAAAACGCTTCTGAAAACAACTGTTCTCCTGTAGAAACGTCCCTTTCTGCACTTAAAGGTGGGCTGGATCATTAAATGTGCCAAAACGAAGCCCGGGGTGCCTGTCGCCCTTTGGACACGGCTGTGCAGGTCAGCACACCTGTGGGATGGGATAGTGTCCCAGGCCACCCTGAGCGTCACCTGTGCCCTTTCCTTCCCCACACATCCCTCACAGCCCAGGCGCACTGCGGACGCCATGGGGATGTGAAACCATTTGGTAAACCGTGGAAAATATCCCGCTGAAATGTAACTTCCTTTTCTACAACAAAACCAGGAAAGGGGAAATTCTTTGTAAGCCACAGAAAGTAAAGATGGTCCTTGCCAGGGAGTTGGCAGGGCCCGGGCTGGCCCTCCCGCACCCGCACGGGTGGCGGCGGCTGGGGCCCAGCGGAGACGGCAGCGACCAGGCCCCAAAGCACCGACCCTGGGCCCTTCCCGGAATCGGCGCGTCCCCGGGAGCGCTGCCCGGGAGGGCGCGGCCAGCCCCGCGGCCCGCCTTCCCTCGGCACATGGAACCGGCGGCGGAGCGCGGCGACATGGCGGCGGTGCGGGCCGCCAAGCAGGCCCTGCGGGCCGCGCTGCAGCAGCGGCTG